>CAEGAF010064799.1:0-28770 GCA_903067075.1 Micropoecilia bifurca
TCTAGACCCTCAGATCTTCTGGTTCTGGTTCTGCTCTGCATCCCCAGAACCAGAACCAAACGAGGAGAAGCAGCTTTCAGCTTCTACGCACCACAAATTTGGAACAAACTTCCAGAAAACTGTAAAACAGCTGAAACACTGAGTGTCTTTAAACCTCAAATTAAAATCATGCTGTTTAGAGTTGCTTATGGATAAACTGAATATTTTTATTTTTATTTTTACTTTTAATGTTTTTATCTTTTAAAATATTTTTCAAACTCTGTCTCTTTCTGTTTTTATTTTCATTTTAAATTATGTAAAGCACTTTGAAATGCCTTGCTGCTGAAATGTTCTATACAAATAAAATTTGATTGATTGATTGATCTCTTTTTACACTGACTGTTGGTCAGGCGTTAATCACAAGACAAAGGATTCCAGTGATATCATTGATGAGGAATGGCCTAAAACCCAACACAGCTCTCCCAGTAACTAGTGGGATATGTGATATGGAAACACTGCAGGTTGAAAGGAATGCATGGGCAACAGCTGGGTATTTGCTCTGCAATGAACGGCATAATTTGTATAAATTTGTAACAGATGGTATTGAAATCCCATCGTGCTCTGATGTGGAATAAAAATACTCAGTGCTCTAAATTCAATCTGAATTAAAAACACATCCGTCACCACTGCACTTTGCCCCGCTGCTGAAGTTATGTTTTCCTTTATGCTTCACAGATCTGGAGGTTCAGCTCTCTGTTTTCTCCGGTGGATCGATGGAGCTTCAGTGATGCTCCTTCCATGTCGGAGCACCTGAAAAGCTGCTCCTTCTATCAGAAAGAGGAGCGCAGGGAGCCAGCGGCTCTGGCCTGCCTGCAAGAGGTCAGAGAAAAACACCAACAACTGAAGCACAAAAGATAATCCTTACATCTTGGAGCACAGTGGGTGGACCACAGCAGGAGCAGAGCCATGTTAGGAGTCACTGGAGGAATTGGCAGATGCATGTGTTCTGCACAGCTGCTGTGTCAAAATGGAAAAAAAAAATCTTCATTAGGCATTTTGAATCATCTCACTTAAGAGCTGAAAGCAAAAAATTACCCGTGTTGCTTGTGAAGCTGAAAGGAGGTGCTGCTGTTTCAATATGGCAAGACTGACATCTAGTGGAGCAGAGCAGAAGTGCCTGTGCAGAGCATAGCATCACATTACAGAATATAAAACAATTTAGATATCTGAATCCATGTTGCCTTATATATTAGTTTAGATTGTTTTATTTTGGAGCAAGAAGGTTCTGGGTTCGATTCCCGGCCCGGGTTGTTTCTTCGTGGAGTTTGCATGTTCTCTGAAAACATGACTGAAAACATGACTGTCAGGTTAACTGGTGTGAATAAATTATCCTTAGGTGTGTGTGTGTGTGTGTGTGTGTTTGTCCTGTCTGTCTCTCTGCTGATGGACTGATGACCCATCCAGGGTGACCCCACTTACGCCCCTTGACAGCTGGAGATAGACATCAGAACAGATAAATGTGTGGATGTGCCATAACTGTTCCCAGCTGAAGTTATTATCTGTGGACCTAAAGATGGCCGATCGAGAGTCATCACACAGCTTTGGCTATTACTGAGATCAGGCCTGAAGTCTGGGTGTAGTGATGAACTCTGACCTGAACCTTCAGAGACACATGAACACAGTTACAAAGTCGGCCTTCTATCACCTGAGGAACACTTTTAGGATTAAAGGACAAAATCTCAGGAAGATTTAAATAAACCCATCCGTGCGTTTATCTTTAGTTACAGTTATTACTGAAACAGTTTCCTTACAGATCAGACAGCTGCGCTTTCTCAATAAGACTGGAAAAATGTCATAAATGGTGTGGTTGGTGGTGAGAAAAGGTGCAGATAGACCCAGGATGAAGATGATTATGAAAAATTTGAATGAAAACGCTCAACAGTCCAGTGAACAGGCAGCACGGCAGAGAATAAAGCTATCGCTCAACACCGGTAGCAACTGTATAAAACAAAGACTGACAAGACGAGCTAATGCTGGCACAGGACTTCACAGTTCTACTGTGCTGGCAGACAACATAGTAGACGTGCCTTAGATAAACTTAGCGATTGACAAGGACCCCACCAACAGGTGAGACTAAATACACACGGGGTAATCAAGGGAACGAGGCACACCTGGGAGACAATCAATGGGGAAGATGCAGAGACTCAGGGAACAGGATCACTCAGAAAAAACTCAAAAATAAACACACAGAAACACAGATCATAACAAAAAATGAGCACCTGACTCCAGTTTGAAAGTCCTTATACTGGCTCCCTGTAGCTCTCATAATAAATTTGAAAATACTTTTGTTAGTTCATAAATTACTGAATGGCTTATCACTGAAATACATCAAAGATCCTAAAGAGGGTCTCTGATTCAAGTTTACTCTGAATCCCCAGAACTAGAACCAAACATGGAGAATTCAGTTGCTGTGCTCCACTAATCTGGAGGAAACTTCCAGAAACACAATACAACAGCTTAGAAACTGAGTTTGTTCAAATAAAGGTTGAAACTAATCTGCTTAGCGTTACCTTTGATTCATAACCACTAGAACATTGATCAATATATTTGATGTATCTTTTCTTGATGATTTGACAGAATGTAATGTTTATTGCTTGTTTCATAATTGTATTATGTTTTTATGGTGTAAAATACTTTAAACTGCCTTTTTGCTGAAATATGCTATACAAATAAATGGCTTGAATACACAAATACTGAACAGTGAGTAGGTGGGCGGTACAAGTCAGCTGTAACAAGGTGGCATGTTAAAGTTCAGCTGACAAGCACTGCTGCTACCATTCATTAGCAATGGCTAAAAAAAGCTTAGCTAGCTATTTTCATCTCTGTGTTAGCACTGACACAGAACTAGCTAAAGTTGGAAACAAAACTGAAATTTTTGCTTCTACAACACTTTCCAGAAACTTTCTCAACCTCAAGTCTGTGACTTTTTATTATTTATTTTTACCAGACTGATATTTTCATTCATAATATGACTGTTATGAAGAAACAGTGTTGTGACACACACAACAAATGAGAAAAACAGTGACCTGAAGGAACATATTTAGTTAAACTAAGATATCTGTTTAGGATTTGCTACCAAAATATTTTTAAAAAGTTGCTGGAATTAAACAAGTGTTACATGTTTCATTTGTTAATTTTTTTTTTTTATTTAAAAACGTTAATGGGTTATGTACAATATACACCCACATTCCTGTTTACAGTGGAAGGAGCAGTGACGACAAGGTCAAAAAGACATTAAAAAGGAAAACATTTTATTTTTCTGACTTTCAGCATCAGAATGAAAGACGCTGACAAAAAATATCTTCACCAGCTACTCCATCTCTGGCAACTTGGGGTTGCGAAGATTGTTGATCACCTCTGACAGCATTTTGTTGCACAGAGCTGCATACGGATTAAGAAGCACCGCCTGCTGTCGAGCAAATTCACTTCCGAGAGCAGCCGCTTTCTCAAAATCCGCCCTGGCCTCATCATTCTGGCCTGCTAGTCTCCGCAGGAGGCCTCTCTGCACCAGAGCCTGGCAGGCGCTGCGTCCCGTACCGGCGCTGAGGGAGATGGCTTGATCGAGATCCTGCAGGGCTCCTGGCACAATGCAGATATATGTTACAGAGGAGGATTTTCCTTCTAGTCAGATACAGTAGGAAACTTTCATCTACTGCTCATTTCTTTGAGCAGTTTTTCCTGAATTGCAGTATTTGTAATAGTAAAAGCTTAGATATTTTTTGAGGGTAAGGAAGAACTATTTGAGATTAAAGTCCTCTCTCAAGGGATGAAGGAACAAATACAACATAGAAAAATAAACATTAGAATAAAATAGAAGATATGAGAGAAGTTTAGTGCTTGAAACATAGACATGTATTTCATTGATAATGTTAGAGACGACTAATGACTAACAACTTCCTGTAACACAAGAAAAAAAAAACAAAGAAATTTAAGGTAAAACTTTGATCATTTTTCTTTGATTGACAGCAATTTTCTGGTTGGTTTGCAAATTTCCCATAGTTTTTCCAGTTTCAGGACACAGTTCTGAACAGTTCATTCTTTATAACCCAAACTTGCTTTAACGTCTCCACAACATTCTTCCTGTGTTCCTAGTTATTCATGATGCTGTTTGTTTATTAATCCTCTAAGGTTTTCACAGACCAGCTTTATTTATACTGATGTAAAATGCATGCAGGTGGACCCTAATTACTAATCTCTAAAGCTAATTAGTTGCACTAAATTTTATGTATCATTGTAAATGGACTGAATACATGCCAAAATTATCATATTATTTTCAAAACATGACAAAGACAGGAAATCAGCCGATCGCTAAAATCTGACACTACTCCATACTTGTTTACTCATTTCTTCTTCTCATGCCGTTTCCTTTCAGTGGTTCTTAGTGCAGCGCCACTACAGGCAGGACAGGGAACAGGTTGGTTCGTTTGGCACAGTGCAGTGTGAAAGCAAACCGTATCACCTAAAAATGTTGGAATTTTTATCTATATAAAGGTGTGAAAATGCAGTTAGATGAACGTGATATGAACAGTAAAATTCTTCCTAATTCTTCCTTTCTTTAGCATATAAAGAACATTATAATAAGAGGCCAACACATGGCTTATAAAGTAACAATGCTGAGAAAATGTAGCAGACAGGCAGAGTTCCTGCATTGTGTCACGCTGGCCTCAGACTCAGCAGTCTGACATGCTGGCACAATGTGGCGCCTCTGGGAAGGGTTATTACTGGATTTGTTGAATTTACCTGCTGTGTCCCCCAGCAGCCGCAGGGCCTGGGCCCGGTTGTTATAGGCAGAGGCTCGCTGAGGCAGGATGTGGACTGCCTGGCTGAGCAGCTGAAGAGCGGCTTGCAACTCCCCAGCCTCTGCCGCTGAGACGCCCCGCATCTCCAGCTCTCTCACTTGCTTCAGCAACTCCATATCAAAACCCCTGTCTGGCAGGAGGAGATAAACAGGTTGGAAGCGCATTCACACTCAGCTGACAGGTACCGTGGCAAGGAAAAACACAGAAATGTCACCCAGAACTAAGTTTTGATTACACTGTTTTGGATTTTTTTTTTCTCTTTTGGAATGGAATGTGTTCAAATAAATTCAATATGCTGTGACATGATATGCAGAGACACATCAAGTCAGAAGCTCACGCTCACCATCATCAATTAATTCTTCCTCTTGGTTCAGGGCAGGAACATCTCCAAAGGGGGTGGTGGGGTTGAATATAGCCTGGAGAACAGCTCTGTCATGCGCTGAAGCCATATTCCTGCTGTCTGTGGAGTAGGCAGAGAATTACGGGGGAAAAAAAACACAAAGAGGGAAGTAATGACACTTAAATCCCAGCAGGACGGGGCCTTCTTCCTCCCCTAAACTGTGCCATCGCTGCCAGCCAATCAGAGAAGGGGGCGGAAGCAGAGGTGGACTTTGAGATTCCAGCACATCTGAATTTGGTTAACTCGAAAAAAGAAAAAAAAAACATGCAAGTTACAAAGCACCGAGCATATCAGCTCTCATGTGGAAGAAGAAACTAACAGATTACTATTATATTTTAGCTTATTTACAGAAAATGTAAGAACAGATTACAGCTACTAGGCCAAGAGCACAGCTAAATTAACAACATATAAAACAATGTAATAAGACAGATGGGAAAAATAAAATAAATAATGAAAGCTGTCTAGTTGAGGAAACAACAATGCATAGGCTCATTTTGCTGTAAACGTGTTTAATTCTGATATTTGGTCTACGAGTCTTCGCTGTGCTGCCCTCTTATGTTGAAGGGTGGCTACTGCAGGCAAATCTTCCTATTGGTTACAATGGTACAGTTTGGTCCATCATTGCATTACAGTTACTTCAGTGAGACTGGTGCTTCACACGTTGTTCCTAAAGTTAACAAGAACAGAAAAAAGTCGCTAGGTTTGTTACGATTTTGTTTAAAAAATAAAAAATGCAACCTCCAATAAAAATCCTTAAAGTATGTGTAAAAGTTGAGGAGGGCAGTTCAATTCCATGGAAAGAAAATAGCAGTTATTAGTCTTTTTATACTTTTGGTTTCTTAAAGTATTAACATCTAAACTGACCATTGTACCAAATAATAAAAATGTTACGATTCTGGCTGCAGAATTTTCCTAGAAAAATGTTAAAGGAAGATAGATGAAAACCTTCAGAACCATTTCCACATGGACATGTTTTTTCCCCAAAAGATAAAAATAGCTAATGTGCTAACAGCAAATAAAAAACAGAGCTTTCCGTGCTACCCTCTGAACTAGCACACACATTTATAGCAAGCTTTTCCAGTGCAAATACCAAACCTATACCAAAGGCAATTTGCACCAGTGTTGCACATGAAATATTAAAACATATAATGCACCTACTATTATTTCTGCTCCTGCTCTGTTCCTCTTTGATGCCAGAAGAATAATACGCATTTCCCAGAGAGCAACATTTACTGTCAAAGGAAAGGCGAAACTCTGTTGTCTTTCTTGAAATAGAATAGGTCTTTGTGGCATTCACTGTATTCTCAACAAGTGCTCACCTTTTATAAGCACGTCATGCAATTCCTGTTCACTGTATGCCACTTAAAATAAAATAAAACTGTATTAAAGAAGATGTATGTAGAGCAAACCCTAGGCTTAAATTTTAAAAAGCGATAAACATAAAAGTAGCTTTAATTGTCTGCCAAGCTAGAGCATAGGCCTATTGCTGGACACAAGGCTGATTTTATTGTTACAATTAATACATTCATGCAATAAATAAATTAATACACTAATTTTTTTAATCCAGGAATAATGTTCAACAGACATGAGTACGAGTTGCTCATGTCTGCTCATGTCCTTATGCATGTTTTAGAAGAATTTATAGAACATGCATTAAGGTATGTTTTTGATGTATGTTTTAAGTGAGGAAATAATATAAAATGATATAAAGCTATAAAACAGTCAATTTTACATGATAAACATTATTTACAGTTTGATTGAGAAATTGCTTCCCTTTAAGGAACTCGGCTACAAACAGTTTAAAAAAACTGTTTCTAAGTATGAATAAGTGGAATTTCTTTCAAATTTTACTGCACTGGCAGTCTAATTTAAATTTGTTTGAAAATACAAAAGGTAGTTACTCTGTGCTTAATGTTTCAGAACATGCAGTTTCGAATAGTTTGGTGCTAAACGTTTCTTTTACGGGTATTTTGTTGTACTAAAGACTCAGGCAGATAACTGTGACAAAAGTAAAATAAAACATATATCAGCTTGGACAATGGATAAGAAAGAGACTTCTGCAGCAAACGGGTTGTGGGAGAATGAAAAAGGAATATTTTTACCTCATCAGAACTTAAGTTCGCTGTCAGTAAGTAGGTGTCGTTTGTCAAAATATCCATACAGTCACAATTTAGCGAAACAGCAAAGACTTTGAATTCGTCAGAACCAGGCAGCGGTTGCACAGAGAGATTCCCTCAACAAACTTCAGTGGGACTCGGCACAGAAAACGCTACAGACACAAACTGCTTTCAGAGCCTCTTCATCAGTTGAAGTAGTTCTGTCATTGTTGAGGTGGCTGCCAGTGAGAATCCACCTATCGATGATGCAACTGCACAGAAACAGAAGCCATCAGGTAGATGCACAGTTATGCAGAGGGACTCTGTCTGCTCAGATTTTCTCCAATACAGTAAATAAATATCCAGAAGCTGCCTGAAGGCTGTAGGAAGCTGCCTGACACGCCGAGTTAGCTGCTTGTTTCACATGGAAACTAAACCTAAGCTGACTGAAACTGGAGTATGTGGTTTTTATGTGTTTCTGTCAACTGGAGGAAAAAGTACGCAGACTTGATTGACCACAACATCGATACAACTTGAACATTTTTACAACTAGTCATGTTACGTCCATGTTTTGCTGTAACTCTCTCCCATCTTTGTACATCCAGAGGCTAAAGGTGAACCTCCTCCATGCCTGTAACTGGCTTCCTGGCAGATTTGCACTATTTGCAGCTCCATCCATCTTCCCATGTAAATACTGAACAATATGATCCTCCCAGCATGATGTCATCATCATGTTTCGTGGGAAATGCTGAGATCAGAGAGAAGTGTCAGTCTTCTGCCATGAACAGAGCAGCTTCTTCCACATGTTGGGCTTTTTTTTCTGGATGTCTTCTGGAAAATCTCCTACCGCTCTTTCAACAACTATTATCTTTCCTTGCCACCTTTACATAACAACACGATTTGCTGATTTTGCACAGCTTCTGTCTGCTAGAAGTGGGCAGATCAATCCAAAAATAGTGATAATATTGATCCCAGATTGGCATCAGTATTGGTTTAACTTTAGCATAAGATTGATACTTTAGTTTCAAATTACTTTTTAACATTTTGCTTCATGTTTGTAGTTTTTCAATGCTGAAGAACTAATCTATTTAGTTTTGATTTGCTCTCAACTTAGATGTTAATTTGTTATTTGAAGTATTTTGTAGACGCCTATTTACTTTGTCCGGATTCAGTCTTAGGTTTTAGCAAAATAATTCAAAGAAAATTTGAATGAAACACCTGAAGGTCAAATAATAAAATAATATAAAGTATTGGTGATGTTGGCCATGGATTTACTTGATATTGGATTGATTGTTCCCATTCTACTCTCATCAGATTCTTCCACCTGAGTTCCAGCTCCTCCACAGCTCCTATAAAAGTTTTTAAAGCTCTGACATCTCCGGTGCGTTACGTCGTCTCCAGGGTGTCGTTTTCATACTAAAACTATTTACCAAACCTCCTGAAAACTGCTGTATTGATGCTGAGACTAATTATTTGCTACATTGGATTTAATTTAGTGCAAACGATTCACACAGTTTCAAATTCTTTGGAGGAAAATATTAGAACTATATATGCTGCTCACACAATATCCTGTTATAACACATCAGAGGTTGTGATTGTAATGTGGAACAAAAGGTACAAAGTTCAAATCCTTTTTTTTTTCTATTATTTTACAAAACACTGCATGTAAACCTCTGATGATACAAGCAGTGGGATGTACAAATGTGCTCTTATTTTCCAGGGACAAGTGAAATTGTAATAACTACATCAGTATTGCTTCGGGTTGAAAGGATCGTGGTGTTGTGCTTCAAGTTTTGTGTTCCTTTGAGATTCAAAAACTCATTTTAAGACCAAACCTCAAACAACTTGTGGATTCACGTTGCAATGATTTCTGATAGAACGGGCATTTCCATGAATAGCATAAATGAAAATACAATTCAAGGACATGGAGAAGTTTCCTGTTTCACCACTTGAGAGAGCTCTTGCAGCTTCTGTCCTCTCACTCCCCTTCCCCATTTTACCGCAGACGGTTTGATCTTGCAGGATTCCTATTTTCCACAGGGTAATGCAAGTTAAAGAGTGAGGTGAGGCTATCCTGCTCATGGTCACTTGGTGGGCAGTAGATTGCCTGCAGAAGCGGACCGTGTCCCCCATGGCCTCCCCCTGTAGTCCAAAAGAAGGAAAGCAATTGTGTGAGGATTATCAGTCTCCTATTACAGCGAATGTCACATCAGCACCACTCAACCTGATTATGTCAATAGAGAAGCTCGTTGGCAGTGTTTACAGGCTCCAGAAGCAGGACCCGAGGGAGACGAGCCGCCTCAGCTTCAGGCCAAAACGCCTGATAAGAAATAATCAAAAAAGAAAAAGGAGAAAGAGGAGAACAAGTAACTGACCTTAAGTGGTAGTGCTGCTGTAAAACCCGCAAACGCAGGGCTGTAAACACACTCTTTGTTTTTTTCCTTTAAGCAATTACAGGGACAAGATTAAATCTGACTGCAACAACAGTGGATAAATAATGAAGCAGTATTTGCTTAAGTGCAAACCGTGCATGACAACAACATTATTACTCATTAGGCGCTCAGACAGCAGAATGTGTTTCATGCAACAGTTCGGCTTTCCCTAAAGCACGCAGAGAGAGTTCTGTTACTTCTTTAGTACAAATGACCCACACAACTCGAATGAATAAAACATGAAAATAAACAACAATCGTAAACAAAAGGAATTTCACCACCAGCCCTTTCTGCATGTTTTCATAATTTCTCCTCTCCCTTGGGTTTCCTCTTGCCTTATAACGGCTCATAAACAAACAGATCATTCTGAGAGGCACTTAGGTGTTTTTCTCCACTGTCCATAAATTTGACATCAAAGCTCATGCTAATCCGTCTGCAGCACCGAGGTAAACGGGTCTGTGTGCCGATATGTGGCCCGCTGCTACGTGATGACAGAACGCGGATGCATGCTCTGCTCTGCGTGGGCCCTGGGAACGCGATTAAAAAGTAATCCAGTCTACTGGGAGTCGGGGGTGAGTGCAGGGAGGACCGACGTTTAGCACAGTGTTTCTCAACCTTTTTTGGCCCAGCGCCCCCCCCCAGCCCTTATCCAGGTTCCTCACCGCCCCCCACCAAAGAATTTGCAGGCTACTTTGTACTGACCATTATTTTATTATTAATATTACTATCACTATTGTAGATGTTTTGATTTTTATGCTTGTTTCTGTATTTATCATCAAAAATAATACCTATAATATAAAAATATAAAAATAATACAGGTGTCTATAAAAAATGCAATGAACATTCAAGTTAAAATTAGTAGGTCTAACAGCAGCCAATCAAAGTGGAAAAAATATTCTTATTTTGTGCCATTTTCTAGTTGTTAAATCTTGCACAAAATAACCAGTTAACAATGTTCAACCTGCCAGTTTAAACTTTGAACTACTTGCAAAACGACTGAGCTCTGCAACATTAAAACATGGATAGAACAGTAACTACATTAACCATAGCTCTTCTTCTCTTCAGTGTTTCTGTCTGTTTCTGGTAGAGCAGCTCTGTGCTGCCTTCAGGAGAATGGGACATCAGAGTATCATCCATAGGCGTAGGAAGCGGGGGACACGCAGGGGACATGTCCCCCCCAATATTGGAGAGAGTCACATTCGTCCCCCCCAATAATTTCACCGCAGTTGCAAAGAATTTTAAAATCTTCCACTCGCGTGCTTTTATTGTGAAGGCACCACAGCGCATTCAGCAGAGCACTTCCTGCCCCTCCCCCCTCTGAACGGCTCAGAGTGAAGGCAGCAGCGGGAAACTCCGGTTGAATGAGGTAAACTATCAGTCGGGAATGTTGCCATGAATATCGCTCCTTTATAACATCTTGTTGTCAGTTTTCTTTCATATATAGATCTAAATCTTTTTGGTTAAGCCGTTTTAATTCTGGAATAGTCACGTGTAAAATTTTACTGCTAACTTTGTTTAAAAGTTAGCTAGTCTAGTCACAACGACTTAGAATGAGACTGAAACAACAGCAAAATGAGCTTTTTTATTATTTAAAGTGAGCAACACCTAATCATTCCCGAGTCCCGACCACTTAACATGTCTTTATATTATATTATATATTATATTATTCAGATATTTTGGAGAACACCAGTGCTAGAATGATGTTGAATCGGGCCAATGGGGGCCCGGGTCTGGAGGAGGCAAGTCGCTGGAATGTCTGAATATAGACCGAGAAAGTGAGAAAGTGCGCCCCCGCCTGTTGAAAGGTGTATTCGACAGTTTCCAGCTGGGGCACGTAAGGGGCCGGATGATTGGCCAGAGGCCCGGTGATTCGTTAGGGGCCCGGTGATTGGTCAGGGGGCCCGGTGATCCGTTAGGGGCGCGGTAATTTGCTCCACCCCCCGGCCCGACGCTGACTTGTTCCGCTTGTGGTCTAATCATCATGTGTTTCAAATTATGTGTTGATTTTTCATCGTTACGCATCGGATTCTCTGTTTTTATGCCATAATTCACATCTAGTTCGTCGCTCCGTTTTATGTTCCGCTTTAGAGTTTTGCGCAATGTGCGCCTCGTTTTTTTTAATTAAGCCCCTAAGGTGCAGGGCGGTCGGGAAGCATATCGATGGGGAAAACAGACCTTTAAAAACAACGGAAACAATTTCTGCATTCTGATAACTGAAATTTAAAAGTAGTGTGTTGTTCTATCACCGTTTCATACCGGACCACTTACAGCTCCGGTGTTAACGCTATAAAATGAACATTCTCTTATCGTGGAATCACCCATGGAGGGATTTCTTTATTTAAATAGGTTCATTTTTCAGAGGGATACAAAGTGAGGGTATCGTGATTTTAGCTACCAGTAGCAGGAGAACGGAGCTGCGCCAAGAAGCTAACAGAAGCTACAAACACTGAATAGAAGAGCCGCCATCGATACAGTTGCAGCCAAGCATGATTTAATGTTGCATAATACAGTTTTACCAAGTTGCAAAATAAAATCTGCTAATTGTTTGTCGAATGGTTTTATTTTTATCTCACTTTGCATGAGCTACTTTCAAACGAAGTGTTTCGTGTTCTACAATTTCATTTCCTATAGACTTTGAATTTAGTTTTGTTTCAAAATTATGCTAAGAAAATATTAAATACATTAACTTTAATATATTTTACACTATAATTAATATGGTATAGAATACAGACTTCAATGGTTTGGAAGACAAAAGTATTTGGAAATGTCCAAGTTTTTTTTTTTTAAGTTTGTGAATATATCACAAAAGACAGAGAATTTCAGTTTTGGGTTAACAAAATATTGGTAAATTTGACATAAAAACTGTTAAATTATGACAAATATTTTGATGGAAATTCTGAAAAATAAAAAATACAGTGAATGTCCTGGTAACTCCGCCAGGATATTTCAGTGTTTTTTGGGGTTTTTATTTTTACAGAATTTCCATCAGAAATTTCCCGCAATTTTAACAGTATTTTATTTCCATTTTTTAAATAAAAAAAGGGAAATGTCCTAGTAATTTTCTGCCAATACATTTTCTTGTTTTTTGCGGAATTTCAGCAGAATTATTTTGTAACTTAACAGTTTTCCTCATAATTTAACGTATGCAAACTGTTAAATTATGGCCCACCAACACTTCAGGCGACATTTCCCATTTTCTCAAACTCAAAGCTTGACATGTGAGAGTTCATCTATTAAACTGACTGACTACATAAACTAAAAGATGGATCATAAACAGTTTCAATAAGCGTATTTGTGAGCCTGCCTCCTTTTGTTAAATTGAAATTAATTTTAGATTTTTGTATAACTTTTTTTCAGGTTAACTTAGAAAGCGAGTTATTATTACAGGCTAGTTTTCTAAACTACAAAAAAGTAACTGTTAGGGAAGCTCAAAACTGAAAAATTGTACTGATATTGATCCCAGATTTACCAATACTTTATTTTGTCAATTTTTTTATATAATTACTTGATTAATCTTAAGAATAATCGATAATTGATGAGCCCCCATGCCTTTTGAAGAAAGGTTTCTCGAGATTGATTGTCCTCGGCTGTGCCAGGGTTCTTCTGAACGCACTGCACAACCTTGTTAATCACTATTGGGTTGTTGCTTTTTGTCATCTTGGAGAGCAGTTCTCTAACTGCATCTTCATTGCCCCAGAGAAGTTGCTAGATATCTCGGCAGACTTTTTGTCCATTTTCTCATTAAAGACTAAATTTATGTCCTTGACTTCTTTCCGGATTTTTGTAGCAAGCTTTCGGTGTGCTTGGGTTCGGTGTGCTTCCTTTTGTAAGCCCCATAGCTAGATCTGTAACTAGAAATCAATCCCCAAAGAATTTCTTGCACCTTAACTCTCGTCTTCTGTTCCATGTCTGAAACCGAGAGAGTGAACTCAGTTTCAGACAAGCATCGGCTGTCTTGATGCTGTCTATCACAATATGCGACAGCAGTGCAGACTACTAGTACTGCTGCTGCTGCTAGGATTTCTGTATGTATTTCGGCATATCGCCGAATTGAACATGTGGCCCAGTTCTGTGGCCAGAGCAGTTGTCCTCAGCTGAGGACTCTACAGAGGAGTCTGAGGACTCTTCAGTCTGCTCTGGCCAAGATGGTTTAAACAAGTATTTATCGAACTCATCATATTCGATGTCATCCTTGTAACTCCTCATATCAAATTCAACTCCAGGAAGAATCTTGTTGAATACTCCTGTGGTGACGATATATACTGCTTTGAAGGTGAGCGGGAAAAACACGGCGGCGAAAGCAAGTTTGTTCATGGTTGAAGTGATTGTTGAACACAGATGAAGGAAATTCTTTGATATAATTTCCTGTTCTGAGATCAAAGCATTTAGTACCGCAGATGTTCTTTGATTTATGTCATTCATTTCTGAATGACATAAATCAGAAATGAATACCTACTACAATGAGCAGTAGCAGTACCTACAGTAGCTCATTGTAGCTACTGTGAGCTACAATGAGCTCATTGTAGTTCTGGGGGAAATCTTGCTTCTGATCGTTGCTATGGAAACGTCAAATCAGTTCTGATTGACTCAAACTATTAACCCTTTGCAACTTCATCACTTAATCGTTCAAGGCGCCATGATGGACTTCAGAAGGGTAAATTTCAGGAGGGTAGGGAATAAAACGGATTATGGCTAACTATTAAGTTTAGATTGACAATGGTATACTAAAATCATTAATTTAAGTAGGGTTTTTCATCATTCTATCAAGTTTAAAATTTTGAATCATACTTGACTAAAAAATATCTTAAAAGTAAAATTAAATGTAACTTACAAATATTTGCTGCTGTTGTAAATTGTGACAATAAATTTTGGCTGCTTGGAGAAGAGCTACAAAGAAATAATTTTAGTTTAATAATTTTACACGTTATCATAAAAATAGAATAAAGGATGATCCCAAAGAAATGATGCTGCCGCTCCATGTTTGATGGGTTGTAAACGACCCACTGGAACATATTTGCTCTGTTCGGTGCGGAAACTTAAACAGTAAACAGAACATAACGTCTTCCAGCTTTTTCTGTGTAACTGAGACACCAACAGTAGCACAGCGTCAGCAGCCCATGTTGCTGTTTAAAATTTAACATGTAAAAGCTGTTAAATTACGGGGAAAAATCTGTTAAATTACGGAAAAAATTCTGCTGCAAATTCCATAAAAAAACAGAGAATGTACTGGCAGAAAATTACCAGGACATTTTCCTGTTTTTTTACTGAATTTTTTTTACTGTGTGTGAAGTAATGCAATTTATGTAAAATGCATTAAAAATTAATTTATTGCACATTTAGGTGAGATTTGACAACAATTTCACTGAAAGAGTCAGAAACTCTGATGGAGTTGACATCTGACGGAGTTGACAAAAAGCCAAACTACCTCAATTCATATGATGTTATTCTGAATGAGGCCATATTGTAGCTCATCAGGGCCATGAAATCTTTACAATTGACCAAAATTAAGCTTTTATTTCACAAAATTTCATCAAAGTTTTGTAAAATGTCAGTTATGGTGTTGACACATCATGGTTGTGACAAAACACTTAGGAATAAAAATAAGAAAAAACTAAAGAATAACATATATAACCGGAGCTAACTAGCCTCTTAGCAAAGGAAGAAACAGGAAGTGGTCATGGGGTCCTCAGAAGTTCTGCTGCCCCCAATAATGCCTGATTTTGTTTTACATTCTTTTCATTTCTCACGGTGTTGACTAAAGCTAGGGACAAATTTCAATGGAGTTGGAAAATATATAAAAATTATTTTTAATTCAATAAATTGATACTATTATAATTATTTATATGACTACTTATACTTAATTCTCATAATATACCATTTTAGTATTTCTTTAATTGTTTTAAACTATTATAATGTGTTGAGTTCTGCTCCTGGACAAAGGCTTTTACAGGCATCATCCACCGACTACAATGTTTAAAAAAAGAAATTCAGCAAATACCTGGAAAATATACATTGTTGTGTCACATGACCAGGTTAGTTTAGTCAGAAATGTGAAAAAATTATATTGTGTGTATATTTCATTCAAATGTTGTGCTTTATTCATAGGACCTGTTTTGTCCCTATTTTCAAGAATCACTGATTAACAACTATTCTATAAAAAGAGAGAAACTATAAAAAAAATATTTTATGTTTATTTGAGTAAAGTCCAATGACTTCCTGTTTCTTTTTCATATGATGTAATAATCTGTCCTACTGCTGCCGCCTGCTGTTCAGTAGGAAAATGCATCTGGTCAACAGAAGTAATTTTTTGTACAAATGTATGACTTTTAAACATGAAAGAATATCCCACATTTTTTGATTAAATACATGAAATTATTCACAGATTTCTTCCAGTTTTGAGGCCCTAAAGTTGTGCGTCTTGCAGTGATGCTCAACATGTAGACATCAGGTTTCCATCAACAGTGAATCAGGGGAGAGCGCGAACGCAGTCCCCCACTACCAGAAATTATGCAGTCGAGATTCCCACATTTGGGGAATTCGCAGGGGTCAGCACAACCGGAGTGCAATGGCTGAGCCTCACCCTGGGTGAACCAATTTTCAAAGAGTATTTATTAATTCTTCACATATGAAAACCTATTACAATAGATTGTAACAAAAATTACAAGTTTTCCTTTTACTGTACATAATTCCATTGCACAAAGAAATAAATAAACAGAGAAAACAAGGTTTAGTTGATAATACTAAGAAAAAATTATCTCAATACACACAAATCAATTAACAATACTATGTAAAGCTTCCGGCACTTTCCAAATCATAATATCCTCTTCTCTTTTTTTCACAGGATTCATTTTCCACATATAGTCTTTGACCAATGAACCCACCATCTTTATGACATTTGTCTCTGTTATCTCATATTTTTTATATATAAAAATATTCCTGGATTTCCATATTGCTTCTTTAACACAATTAATCACAATCCACCACATTAATTCATTTTTCCCATTTCCCTCCTCTAGCAAACCATAAACCATCTTATCATAAGTTATCTCCTCCCTACTTATATCATTCAACCATGGTGTCATTAAACTCCATATTTTTTTAGATTTTGGGCATATCCAGAACAAATGTTTGATTGTCTCACTGTCACCACATCTGGGTCTGGGGCATTTGGGGCTTGCTGTACAATTTCTTTTGTACAAAAAGTCTCTCGTAGGTAAACCTTGGTTGGCAATCTGCCAGGCCAAGTCTTTCTGAGTATTAGTCAAGTTTTTATTATTGACGTTTTTCCATGTTATTCTAACATTCTCTTCATTCAGTTTACCTATAGGCGTCAACCTGTCAGGAGGAGATAACTTATTTTCTACAGTTTGTCTTTTGATCAGTTCTGGTATAACTTCCTCTAGACCACTTTTTAATTCCTGAACCACTATATGGAACAGTGCAGGGTAACTATCAGGGCAGGGTGAGTGTAAACTAACCCTCTTCTTCCATGTTTTCAACACCCGCCCTCCTAACCAAAATTTAACATAAGGAGCCCAAATGGGCTCAGGGCACACACTTAAACAGACTTTTAAAATGGGTGTTATAAACATCGCTTTAAATTTTATCTCTATGTTCGGTACATTTCTCCCTCCTTCACTCAGTGACCTGTACATAATGTCTCTTTTTATTTTTTCATGTTGGCTTCCCCACAGAAACCGAAACATCATTTTCCGTAATGAGGTCATCAACTTGTGGGGCAGCGGAAATGTTGAAGCAAGATAAGCTAGAGTTGAAATAATTTCTGTCTTTATAACCAGTACTTTCCCTATTAGTGATAACTCTCTATCCTTCCATTGCAGCAGTTTGCCTTGAATTTTTGGCAGTTTTGCCTTCCAGTTGTCCATTTTCATATTCTCTCCTATTTGAATGCCTAAAATTTTTATTGCATCGCTTTGTTCTATTAAACCCCAATTTAGCTTTGTGTCGTACCAATTTCTATACATTATCTCACTTTTGGTTTTGTTAGTTTTCATACCTGAGGCTGCAGTAAATCTTTCGCATAGCTTTAAACTTTCCCTTATGGATGAGTTGTCTACTAGAAGAAGGGTCAAGTCATCCATATACATAGTTAGTTTGATGTCCTTCCCATAGTTTCCAGGGGGGACGACTCCTTTAATCATGTTATTTTGTCTTAATGTACATGCCAACGGCTCCATAGCCATGATAAACAGTAAGGGAGACAGTGGGCAACCCTGTCTAACACCTGCCCTTATTCTAAAGGATGGAGTTACCTCTCTGTTCACTACCACTACACTTCTGCACTCACTGTACAAAAGTCTTATCCATTTTATAAAGCCACTACCAAAGTTGAAATTACCCAATATTCTTTCCAAGAATTTATGATTGACACTGTCAAAGGCTTTTTCCAAGTCTATTCCTAGAATAGACAAAGGGAGTTTCCTCTCTTGACAGTATATATAAGTGTCTCTAATCAAAGCCAAACTATCAGTCATTTTTCTTCCAGGTATGCCGCACGTCTGTTCTTTTCCTATTATACTTGAGATAACAGTTTGTGCACGAAAAAATAGGACTTTTGATAATATCTTTATATCTATTCCTAGTAATGTTAAGGGTCTCCAGTTTTTTAAATTGCTTTGCAAGCCTTTTTTATGTAGTAATGTAATCATGCCTTGATTCATAGTATTCGGTAATATTCCTTCTTTAAAGGCTTCCTTAAAAACTTGAAGTAAAGGACCTTTTATAATATCCCAAAAGGTGTCATAATATTCCTTTGGCAGACCATCAAGGCCTGGTGCCTTGTTGTTCTGCATGCTCTGCATGGCTTTTGTTATTTCAGCCATTGTTATCTCCTGATCCAGGTTCTCTCTCTCCTTCTGTGTTAATTTACTAGTCACCTTAGATAAGAAGAAAAACATCTCATCCTCATCTGTCTGTTTGTTTTCATATAACTTCTTGTAAAATTCGTAAATTTCAGAATTAATTTGCTGATTGTTGTTTAATTCGTCTCCATTTTCATTAACCAATGTGTTTATCTGTTGTTGAGATCTAAACAATTTCCTAAAAAAGTATCGTGTGCATTTCTCATTTTCCTCCAAGTGCTGTACTCGGCTCCGAACCAATATTCCTTTACTCTTTTCATTCAATTCTTTCATCATTTCTTTCTTAAGTTTCACTATTTCATCACTGACTTGAAAACCTGCATTAAGTAAATTATAAAATCTTTGGAGTTTAGTTTGTTTTCTCCTTAGCCACTTCCTTTTTTCTCCTGCTATCCTCTTACCTTCTTTGCTAAAAAACCTCTTTGTTCTGTCTTATCTCCTCCCACCACTCACCAACCGTTTCAAATAAAGGACTTAATGACGTCCATTGTTTAAATTTGTATCCATATCTTGCAACCAATTTTTTATTATTTAATAAACTCGTGTTCAATTTCCACACGCCAACTTTTTGTTTTTGGAAATCTCTCATATTAATACAAACTGTTAGTTTGTGGTGGTCAGAAAAAGGAACCGGGTCGACTGTACATGCAGTTGGTGTTATCGTATGAGATGTCAACACAAAATCAATCCTTGAAGACGTTTTCCCGTTGGACCAAGTGTAGCCCGGTTCCTTTGGGTACAGGGTTTTAAAGACATCAGTAAGTTTACAGTCTTTTATTAAATTATCTAATACCTTTGAACTTGAGTCAATTCTGTTCACTAAAACATTTATTGAGTTTCCGGATCTTTTTTCCAAGGTACAATTAAAATCTCCAGCAATTATCACATTTCTCCCAGTACATATGTACGACTGAAGATTTTGCAATAAAGCCACTCTCTCACGGAGATCTGTGGGTCCGTAAACATTAATTAGTCTGATTTTAAACCCCTCTTTGTCTATATCTATTAATAAAATTCTACCATCTACCACATTCTCTACTCTCTCCACTTGCAGGGTCTTATTATTAAACAACACAGCTACACCTGTAGCCCTGTTTTGGTTGTCACCTGACCATACTGACTGTCCATGAATCCATCTTTTTTGATATTTATTATAATTGTCCATGAAGGGTAATCCACATTCTTGTAGCAGAAAGAGATCGCCTCCGCTGTTATACAAATAATCAAGTACCGTTTGACATTTAACCACATCATTCAACCCTCTCGTGTTAATTGTTATAATATGAAGCTGTGAAATGGTTTTTTGAGGGGGTAGTAGAGTCTGGAAAGAGTTTATTGTTAATCATTAGTCTTTACCTTTTTCTTTTTCTTTCTTTGTGTTTTTCAGGTTTGGGGTTGATTCTTATCCAACTCGTCCTCTGGGTCCTCCGTCGTCCTCTGGGTTGCCCCAGAGAGAAGCTCCACTTTTCCCTCCTCCAGGAAAGGTGTCGAATTTTGGAGAATCGTTGACCAACTTTCAATGTCTGGACCTCCTGAAGAGTCCGTGGAAGGGGCTTGAGAGCGTTTTCTAGAGTATTGATCGGGAGAGGCAGTCTGGAATGGGGGCAGCTCCCCTCCAGCGGTGTTTCCTCCTCTGGAAAGAGGGGGGCGCTGCATCCCTTGGTGTCCTCGTCTGGTATTAATTCAGATTGAAGTGTCATCAGGTCCGTCATCATAAGGTCCAACATTTCGCCGCATTCCCCTACAGCCAAAACGCGGTGAGAGGTACCTTGTTGAGCGTCGTTCTGATGTGTTGTCGTCTCCTTGTCTTGAGGTTTGGTCGATTCCGCCTCCACCACCGTCAACTGGGTGGCTGCCTCCTCCGTCTCCTCGGCCCTCTGGGGTTCGACCACAGCGGCTCCGTCGGGGGAAGGTGAGTGTAGTGTCTCTCTTGACGACTCCTGTTGTCTGGGCGCTTCAGGTGTAATTAGCTCCAGCTGATCATTCCCTGGTTCTTGAGAGTCAATTAGCTGAAGTTCGCTCGACAGGAGGGGAACAATGGGGCCAAGGCCTTCATTCCTCTCCACTCGCTCCTCTGCTTCATTCTGTTGTTCATCATCTAGTCCTGTCTCCATTGATTGTTGCAGCGTCTGGTCTCCCACGTCCAAAACTTGTTCAGGTGGAGCCGACTTAACTCTGTTGGCATAGGATCTGGGGCAAGTTTTAAAAATGTGTCCTCTTTCTCCACACAGGTTGCAGCTCACCGGATACGGGCAGTTTTTAGTCAAATGTCCATAATTTTTACAGTTTTTGCAATGTGAACTCTGACATTCTGATAACAAATGTTGCTGAGAGCCACACCTGTGGCAAACCTTTGGCTGCCCCTGGTAGAAAACATGGCCCCTGATTGCTCGCAGCTGAATCACAGGTGGTAAGTGACGAGTTTCCCCTGTTTTCAAGTCTCTCTCCAATTGGACAAAGAATCGTCTTCCCCCTGTCCTAATACCGTCCTCATCCTTCATTTCGTATCCTCGTATAACCCTACATCTTTGCTGCAGCCATGTCTTTATATCTTCCATGCGAACATGTTCCGAGAACATGAGAACTGTAATAGACTTAGGTTCTGTTTGAGAAAGTGAAACCATACTGATGTTTGCCATCTGAGGTTTTGTCTCTTTTAGTCTTCCAAATGATTGCAAACATCTCTCAAAAAAGGTGCTGGTGGTAAATATTACCTCAAAGGTCTTTCGTCCAGGAAAGGCAAAAATGTAGTCCATCTGTATAGGCGTAATTCCAAGTTCCTTCTGCAAAACAAGTCTGCTGAACTGAAGTCTATCCATTTCCATTCCATTTTCTAGATCAAAATGTATTGCGTTCCTACGGGAACCAGACATAGCCAGGAGTGAAGCCATCCTTCATGATCATGGTGTCTCCCCTGCCAGGTAAGTATGAGTTGCTTGACTCTCTCGCTGCCATGTCTTTCGCTGACATGTCCGCATGACTCACGGTACCGAAACGTTATTATCCAAGGAATAAAAGCCAGGAGACCAGTATTACACGAGCTAAAACATTCTGGGACAACTTGGTTAAATAAACCAGGAAAAATGTTAAATATAATGTTTAAAATAATGTTTGATTACCCACAATGCAATGCTGTGTTAGCCTGGCTAACGCTAGCAAACAACTGACACATTTCTACCGTTTTTAACTTCCAGTAAAGCCCCAGTAATCAAACAGGGACATTATGAATCAAATAATCATCCGCCCATTACGAGCAACTATTAAATAAACAGAATAGAAACCAGAAAATGATGAGATCTAATTATTAAAATACTGTTTGATTACCCACAATGCAATAGCGCATGAGCATAGCTAAAAAGCTAACTCTCAGCTAACAGTATATTTATTTTTTAACTCTTCTCCGAAGCACAAACAATCCGTCAAAGGTCATGTGTATTTAAAATATGTGAAACCTTTCATTTGAATGCTTTAATAAGCACCATAAAGTCAGAATAAAGAATAAAAAACACTTCAGAACATATTTAAAAAACTTACAGGACAACCACTTCCTGTTCCTTGTTTTTCTGATTTTCTTTATATTGCTGCCACCTACTGACCAGAAGAGGAAAACCTTTATGAAACTTCAATAAAGGGGGATTTCTGTGCATCCAGACCAGGATAGAGAAGTTCCTAACCCAAAACTACAACAGCCAGGTTAGACATTGATAGCAGAATATTTAAAACCAGGTTTGTGATTTGTGAGACCTTTCGTATTAAGATCCACTCTGTATTTAACATCTTTTTCAACATCATACCAGGTGAAAATACTCCAATTTAATTTTGAGTATAGTATTTGTTTATAAACATTCAGTTCAGTTGTTTTTAAACATTCAATACGGTAATCATTTATCAAGTATCAATTAACCTTTTATATATTTTTTTTGTTTCAGTGGGGTGTGACCATAAAAGTCATGTTTGGGTGTGTTTTTTTGTGCGCTTGTGAGACTCCTTTCTGAACAAAGGATCTCTGCTGGAGGATGCGGTCAAGCTGAAGGAGACTTCACACCTGTCTGCAAAAACTTAATTATCTGAGGATTAATGAGCTGGGATGAAACGTCTCCAGCTGATTCTGAATCTTTCTGGGTAGAGTCAAGTCCCCACTGCATCATAGTATCTGGTCTGTTTCTAATAATCTTGCTCCGTTTCGTCCCTTTTGATTGTGCAGAAGATGCTACAGATGAAATCCTAGTATCCAGAGTCTTCAGGATCCAGTTTCTCCAGAGAGGACATGGGTACCGGACTGAGGAGAACCTCATTTGATGTTAGGTATCAAAAATCACACACTTTGTTTGAATGAATTAATGGAGAATAATCTAGTCCAGGTTTGAAGAGTCTGTGTATTCTAGATTGTTTCTAATGTGGTCTGGATGCAAAAGATTAATATGGGCACTTTATTAAAGTTTTTATTTTCTACAAATTAGACAGGCTTCACAACTCGCACACGTTGTTTGAATAAATCGGTCATCAGTGTAGAATAATGTGGTTTGAAAGAATTAGATTTAGTATGTTTTACAATTAGTAGTGAAGCATGTAGACCAGGTTTGAAAAGTGTTTGTGTTGCAGTTTTGGAGCTGGAGTGTTTCTAATATGGTTTCAATGCTGAAAAAGAACCAATAACTTTATTCAAGTTTCATAAATCACACTTGGTTTTAAATACACTGCAATTAGTGTAAAACAAACCAGATAAAAAGTGTAAGTATGTTAGTTTATAAAGAGAATAAAAATGCTCAAGGTAGTTAACAATTTGATGGAATCATCCTTTAGAAAACGGGATTCAGTTGCATTAATCGTTTTTAGCGCAGCAGATGAGAACAACCTTAAAAAAAACACCTGGAGTCAAACATCTTGCTGCGGAGACGCCACCGTCTAAACTTGGGTCAAAAGTTGCAACAAAACCTTGAAAATGTTAAAATAATTGCCAAAAAACAATGTTACCAATCCATGTTACCAACTTCAGCTTTTATTTTTATTTTTTGGCTTGATGCGACATGTATTTGATCTTTTCATGACAGTCCGAACAACACAGGTCGGATATTTTTCGAATGCAACCCAGGCCACTTAGTAAACGTAACATAAGTGAAGGTATCCAAACGTTCAGCTGCAAGAACCGGATTCCATCTTTATTCATCACAAAATAAAAACACCAAAGTTCTGCTTTAATACTACAAAACACAACTACCCCACTTCACAAAAACACTGTCATCAGCCAGAAAACTATTTCCAACAAAAACATTATCTAGAAGAAAACACTGGACATTCAAGCCATTTCGTGAGCAAAACGGACTCGATATAAAGTAAAAACTGAAGTCAGATGTTTGTTCCTGAGAGTCAACAAAATTAAAATGATATAAAAATGAACGGTCCGTACCTTGATAAACTGGAAAATCTCTCCCTAAAACAAAGGCTTCATGCAGCTGTACCTCTAAAATAATGTAAAATTTGAGAAAACTATCCATTACTGCAGCAGGAAAAATCAACGTAGAGACTGAAATTATTCTTTCGAAAGTCATGAGCATTAAAAACATAAAAACACTGTGCGATTCCTATATTACAGCATCCTGAAATGTGATCGATCATCTCATGAAAAACAAGTGATCCCAAACAAGCATAGATGAGTCAAGTATGTTCAGTTTTCTTCTGTTTTTGTACCATTTAACAGAAAATCCAGTGAGCAGATTTTACATTCAGTTTCCCCTCAGGGAAATTTGTAACACCGGCTTTAGAGGTGAGATGATGCAATCGAAGCCTGAAATTTGAAATGAGATTGAATCTGCAGTACAGATTCAAACCACAACTCGGATGAAGTCTGAATAATAATCGTATTCAGGTGCAGCAGCTGTCCTCACAAAAGGAATCTGTAAACCTGTTCAACTCGAAATGAGACGATTTCATGTCGAGCAACATTCTGCAGCTCTGCTGTCAGTGCAGCCCCTCTGATGTCGGAGCCATCGAGGGGAAAAGCTGGACTCATTTTTGGTTTTGTAGTGATTTTCTTGTTTTTAACCCACCATATCTGAAGTACAATCAAAAGTTTAAGAAAACAAACGGTGAAATCATGAAATCAAAGCGAACAAGTTTTAGTCCTTTTTTGTTTGTTTCAGTTTCAAGTGTGTTCAAGAATTAAAGAAAAAGTCAAGTCGGCTCCATGCTGGTGAATCCAGACGGTCAGAGCGTCTTCGTGGATCCATCAAGAGAAAAGGGCTCCAGCCAATCACATCACTCGCTGACGAAGAGTCCCGGCCTCTGAGGTTCTGCTTCCTGTCTCATCGATTCCTGGCAGCAATGGATGGAGCTCTGGAAAAAATAAGAAGAATTAACATGATCAGGTCAAAATGATCCAGTCATCAGTACTTTAGTCTGGCTGCATATTTATTTATTAGACATCTTGTTATCTATTGTTGTTAAAATGCCTTTAAAATATTGATCACATTGATAATAAAGCCATCTCATCCGTCCAATTTTATCTATAAATTGCTTTTATTTTAAGCAATACATAAAATGGAAATTGTTTATTCTAAATTTAGCATGTAAAGACAGAAATTAGACCACAACCTGTCATTTTCAGAGTAAACTGTTGACAAAAATCTAATCTAATCACTTTTGGATTATAATTGATCAATTATTTGCTATAACCATCATGCTGCGTCGGCAGATTTCCAGTATTCCTTTGTCCTAAACGTGACAGGTCTGAGCCAGCGTTCACCTTGCATCTCCGTTTCCGTCTTGATGTTGTTCGGTCGGCTGACGTTGTTCTTTACAGGTTCGTTGTCGTTGGCAACAGGTCCAGAACCTGAAGCCAAACCGGACGGAGGTTTGGCTTCAGGTTCTGGGGCTTTCTTCCCGTCCACAGTGTCCATCTTCACCAGGCAGAGCGTCTGCAGCAGCCCCACCGTGTCGAAGTTTTCTCCGGCGCACTCGCCTCGCTTCTTCAACATCTCCAACACCTGCGGAGGGAAAACAGACAAGTTACAAAAGACAATGTTTTAATTAATGAGAAGTTCATACAAGTTGATAATTATTGATTCGTTTTTTGTTTTAAATATCAGAAATATGGGCCAACTCTCGCTTTATCCATACGTTTCCTCTCAAGTTGTTTTCTCCTGTCACTGCACCTCAATCTTTTTTATTTTTAAGCATTAGGCACAGTGGCAAAACCTAAAACTGCTGCTGCGCAAGAGGGCAGGTTATTGCTAGGTAACCAAAGAGTGAGTGGGTTGCTAGGTGACCAAAGAGTGAGTGGGTGGGTTGCTAGGTAACCAAAGAGTGAGTGGGTTGCTAGGTAGCCAAAGATCCCGCCTTCCTAGCCTGTAAGAGATTCAGCAGCTAAAGTCTTTCCTCTGCCTACATTGCCCAGAATGCTGTGCAGTTCTGGATATTGAAATAAATGAACAGCCCATCAGATGTATTATCTATTGATCGATATTGTTTATCACAGCATATTTGGACCCTAGTGAAGTTGAATCTCACTGCTTTTTTTTTTTCTCAAATCAAACAAAAACGGTGTCAAAAGTTTGTGGTGCAAAAATTTTCCTTTGTGCTGCCGTCGTGTTGAATGTAAAAATGTTTCCAGAGGTCATGAAAGGTCAATCAACCCCAGCCTTTCATAAAAAACTAAATAAAGTAATGTCTTCTAAACAAATGGAAGGATATACAGTCAACATTTTTACTGCAGAGTTGAATCAAACACCAATTTTGTTTTAGTTTTGTAACTGTGGGTGGATGGTTGACCTCTGACCTCAGTTTTTTAATTTTATTTACATTTTTAAAAATGACAGTGGCACAGTCTTGTCACAATAACACATTTTTCTGGATGATAAATTGTCCCGGAAGCAATTCTAATAATAATATTGTTGTATTATTATCGAATAGTATTATTGATAATCCTGCATCTGGAGATTATTTTAAATATTCAACCAAATACACTAAATAAAAAAACTACTGAAATCATAAATAAATTATATCTGTAGATAAAATTGCTGTTCAGATCATATCAAATCATATTTTTATTTATGAAGTGATTATTTTATTGTGGCAGGTGTAGTGGCACAAATGAAGGTATTTGCTGCACAAATGAAGCAGAATCAATTTCTTTTGATTTCAAGATGCTGGAGGAGCATCTTCACTGTTACTGATTCAACATAGGTCCTAAAAACAGCACAGATGTCACTGTATCTAGAAAACCAGAGCTAAAAATGCAAAATAGAGTTTTCCATCTAGTGTTGTTTGTCCGCAGCCAGTCTGACCCAGGGCCTCCTCTCTAATCTGTACAGGAAGCAAACGCACCTTCATGTACTTGTATGACTTGAGCTCGCTGAGGTTCTCCTCCACGTAGAGCAGGTAGAGAGAGAGGTCGTCCCATTGGCCGCCGGGAGTAGGCAGGACGCTCACGGTGGGAAGCGACTGGTAGGTCTCCAGGAAGAGGGCGTATCCCTGGCAGAAGAGCGGGCGGAGGCTGGCGTAGATCACCACCGGGATCAGAGCGATGAACATGGCCAGGTTGACGGCACTGGACACAAACATGAAGAAAGAGAAAGATGGGTTATAAACCTGCTCATGTTCCGAACGTCTACATTTAATTTGCTTAGCATAAATCCTGCCTCATTCCTTCTGAGTTTAGTTGGAAAAATGTATCAGTTAATCTGATTTATTAATCTGTCATTTGATTATCAGATAATCAGAAAATATGTAATATTTGTCACAGTAAGTTTTTCTTAATCTCCACATTTCTTGGGTTTCTCTGCCTCAGGGTTGCTGGGTTTAACCCTTAGAGAAACATTTTCAGTTCATGTTAGTAAAACATGAGGAGCAAAGCAGACTGGAAGCCAGGCAGAAAGATTAGCATGGCAAATAACATTTAAATAACGATGGCAAATAACATTTAAATAACGATGGCACTTGGCAATTGTTGGCTGTATGTGTCTGTTTATGATGGAAAGAACTCTGAACTTACTTGTTGCTGATACAAACTATTCAATCAAAATCAATCAAATTTTCTTTGTATAGCACATTTCAGCAGCAAGACATTTCAAAGTGCTTTACATAAGTAAAATAAAAAAACCCAAAATAAACAGTGAGAGTTTGAAAAAGATTAAAAAAGATAAAACATTTGAAAAACCATAACAAAACTATTGATTTACATAACTTATTTCAACTTATATTCTTCAACAATTATTGAAAAATGGACTTTATTTAAGCAGTTAACTTAAAATGTATGATTTAAACATTTCTTGGATTACACATTTTTATTTTTGCATCCGCTCTACTTTTCTTCCCCTTTCACATTAAATCGGTAGTTTACTATTGAGAACTTGACTTTACTCTGCAGCTCAACTGAATGAAGCGGCATTAAAGTGAAACTTAACGTGAGGAGGCTGCTGAGTTTTTATATTTTAAAACAGAACCATGCCGGACTTTGTTTGGACCGTTTCCCTTTCCCGTTCTAGCTTTTCAATGGCCGCCATCTTTGTTCTTCTTCTTAGTTTTATTGGTTAGTTTTATAAAACTTACAACAGCATTACCGCCACCTAGTGGTATGGAGTGAGATTGGTCACGAGTTATGTAGATGTATATCTACATACATCCATCTGTTCATCTGTCTATATACATTCACAACATTTACACCTACTACAAATAATCAAATTCTATGAAACAATTTAGTTTTCTTTAAAAATCGAAAAACTATTTGTATATGCGCCATTTTGTTCATCTATGGCTCTGTTATGTTCACTGTTATGTTGTTGTTATCTTATTTGTGCTAAACAATGCCATCTAGTGGTCATTCTTGGTAGTTGAAAAAAAGCCGTTGAGAAAGGCGAAAACAGGAAGTACAGCCGCATAGCAGTTCCTCGGTCCCACTTATGTTGTTTTTTTGCTTGCTAAAGCATCATCTGTAAGTATTATAAGTTGAATTAATTGCATATGAGAACAGTTATCGCAGATATCTTCATTTGTAGAGAAACTATGTATTTTTCCGTTAGAAGTAAATTCAACCTGCTGCTAAGCTAACGCGGACCACTAGTCTGTGTATAGAAACGGTGTATGTAGTGATGTTGACATTGTTACTACAGCAATAATACTTATATG
>CAEGAF010064800.1:0-14815 GCA_903067075.1 Micropoecilia bifurca
ACCATGTTTTCTCTTGTGACAGAGGCCGAGACGAGACAGAAACTGCTTCGCAATGTGAAGAAGGAGGTTCGTGACATTTGCAAAAACAAATGACTGACGTTATTATTAGGGTACTTCTTTATAACTCGTCTGTTTTAGTGTTTACCGGAGCTTTAAGCAATGCGTGCGTGTGTGTGTGTGTTTGTGTGCGCGCGTGTGTGTGTGTGTGTGGACGTCGCTCAGTGGGTCTGACAACCCCACAGGCCTGTTTATGATAAACCTGGTGGGTCCCCCCCACCCCCCCTCCCCTTTGCAAATAGATGTGGATGTTGTGATCCCTAATAAAATCGCCCAGTCTGTTTCCTGGTGAAGGTTGGATTGGCGTAAGATGTTGATGATGACGATGGTGGTGATGGTGATGATGACGATAGTACAAGTGATGATTGTAAATTGTGCACTTAAAGGAAACCATGCACCGATTGGTCTCTTTTTATTGCAAGATATGCATTTAAACAAGAAAATAATAGTCCATAAGAACACAAGGAGCATGTCAACGCTTCAAACTTACAGCCGTGACCTTGCCATCTGCTTAGTTTTAGATGTTGCAAACAGCTGCACTATTCAGGCAGCTTGTTTGTTTTTGCACAAAAAGCTGTGGAACAAGGGAGCCCACACTGCGTTCAGTCTGATCGGTGACTCTTTGAAAGAAAGAGATGTATTTTCCCCCCTAAGAAAATACAAATGAGGGGGTTTGTCCATGCCTTAGAGAATGTGGTACCTGCAGACTTGTTTCTTTGCGTTCATGCTCACCCTCAGCTGTGACTCACTGCTTCTTAAAAAAAAAACAATCCATGACTCTTGTAGCTATGAATCTGCAGCTGGGCTGAGCTTCAATATATAGATTTGTACAGGTTAATTAAGACATAGAAGCAGCAGTCTTATTTTTTTGATGTTGTAGTTTATTATGCCTAAATTAGAGGCAAACACACCCTGAGCTGTACTTATTAGGTGCATTAATGAACTGAACTAAAGTTTTGGATCCCTTTCATGCAACAAGGTGCTTGCTGCTGAATATATAATGGCATGTCGTTTTGCAATTAGAGGTCCAATCATGACACATAAACATGTAATACATTACAATTTACATTCAAGCCATATATACCTTTTATATTTCATGCTCACCTAGGGACAATCACAACTTACTCTGACTTGGAAATGCAGCAATTAGCTTCCATTGGGTGGTATAACATTTAATGGTTGAAATGCAGATTCAGACTTTGACATATTCTTCTATTTTATAAGTAAAAACTGTCTTAATTCAGTAATTAAAAGTATTAAATACCAAACAAAGGGGCAAAAATTGACCATGCAAAAGTTTTATATCATTTGCCTCCCTTCTCCACATTTTGTCCCTCTACTTTAGTGCTTTATTGGAAAATGCATGCAATAAACCAAGACAAAGAAATTTATGATTGTTAATCAGAAGGAAAATGATAAATAGCTTTCCAAGTCTTTCCACCAAAAGCAGTCCACAGTGGTGGGAAATAGTACAAGTACTTTGTTACTGTACTTAAGTACAATTTTCGTGTATCTGTACTTTACCTAAGTAGATTTAATAATGTGTACTTTCTACTATTACTCCACTACATTTTACAGTAAGTATCTGTACTTTCTACTTCACTACATTTCTACAAAAGTCTCGCGTTACTCGTTACATCCAAGTCGCTTTGCGCTTTTTGTCCGTTAAAATGTGAAGTTCAGGGACTTAAGGTGGCGCCGTAAAATCCAAGTAATAACGTGACTTTGTCTGTTGTCACTCATCGCCTCCACCTTTACTCGCACGCGGAGCTCCAGACATGCGCAGTGGTTTCCTCTGAGCTGGAGAAAATGTCTGTCTGATCGTCATTTTTATAATAACTCTGCATACATAATAAGATATGGCGACATGTAAAATCAGCAGCGCTTTGCTTTCACAGACGGTGGGACTTAGTCCAACTTTTAGCATCACTTGGAAGGAAAGATTAAAGAAACGTAGCTGTGGATGTGATGCTAGCAAAGCTAGCTGTACTGAGACACGTTGTATCTGTGATGAAAAAAAGTTGTCACTCGTGCTGAATTATTGTGCTGAATTATTGTGTGGAGGTGTTGACTGAGGTGTCGCACAACGCTGTGGCCAAAGTCTGCTTTATGTGATATGACATTCAGGAACAATCCGATTCTTCTGGACGGATCTTTACTAAGTCCTAATTGACTGAAGCCTCACTGAGGGCCGTTCTTTGTTCTTGTAATGCTCTGGTACACTGCAGTAGCTAATATTATTTTATTTAATTAAAAAAATATTGATTTATTTAATTTATTTTTAGCACAGCATGCTCATTGCATTTTGTTCTCCTCTCCTGTCATGGTGGCAGACGTTGCAGCAGGAGGGAGGATCAGAACAGTCACAGTGACTCTTTGTTACTTCTTGCTTGTTGCGCCTCTGATAGTGTTCATTGTTGAGCGCTGCTTACCATTAAATGCTGTGTTTAAGGCTGCAGACAGTTGTGCTTTCTGACATGGCCAATATGGGCAACCGCCCAGGGCATTATCTTTTTAGGGATGGCAGGAGACCTCTGCGGATTGTAGCACAGAGATGAAAGCAAAACAGAATGAAGAAGAGTTTGAATTGATACTGGTTACATTTATTTAAGCTCTAAGTATTTAATATCTAGGTGTTTTATGTGAATGTGGATCTTTCAGATCAATTTGAGAAGCAATTTTGATAGGTACACTTAATTTTATTGTCATGTAGCGCGGAGTGCTGGTCTTGGTCTTGTCTCGGGTTTGGTGGTCTAGACTACAACTCTTACTACATGGCTCCTTGGTTGCATGTCCTCCCCCACCTTATGTTGGTTTTCTTAAAAAAAATGCCACTAGTGGCAAAAAAGATGAAGTTCATGCTATGTTAGGAGAGGAGCCAAGATGTTTCCATCCCTGAAATTATGATGGATAGAATCACATATCTAAGTCTAAACTATGTTACAGAGAGTAAACATAATAAAAACATGCTTTATCTGTGGCATTGTTCATTAAAATGGCACATTTCTAATGTAATAAAATTAAATACAATCGGTTCACTTAATGATATTGTATTAGCGACTAGGTAATATATTCAGCAAGTACTTTTACTTTTAATACTTAAGTATTTTTAAAAGCCAGTACTTTTTTACTTTTACTTAAATACTAATGTTAATGTGGTAGTTTTACTTTTACTTGAGTACATTTTTGTCTGTGCATTTGTACTTTTACTTAAGTACATTTTTTGAGTACTTTCTCCACCACTGGCAATCCATAAGAAGTAGAAGTAAATAAATGAAAGAATTACAGCAGGGTCCATGTGTTTATACTAAAACATGTTTGCCTTAAGTCTGTAGTTGAATTGAGCTTGGGGAGATTTTATGCATTGAAACTATCATGCACACAAAAACACACTTGATGTCACAAGCAACCTCAAATGCCTTAAAATGACAGAGGATTTCGCTGACATAGTGCAGTTATTTCAGTCTGGATAAAGCAAAACTTCTATCTTTTGCACTTTGCCCTGGGAACCCTGCACATTTTGACAGATGGGAAATGAACCAAGGAGTCTTATAAAATCCAGTTTTCATGGAAATCGCATTTAGGAAAACCTAAGAAAATATTTTCTTGTACTCTGACAATAATTCTTAGCTTGTGCTTTAAATGTGGTCTAAAGTAATTTTATGGGAAAATGGACAGGGAGGACAGAATTGTGTGTTTTTTTTTCTTTCCGTTGTAACAGTTTGAAATGTTTGTGGTGTTATTCGATAATGCGGGAGACGTGCATCTCACATTTGGTGGGCAGACTACCAGAAAATATCTTGTAGAGCTGCAGAAAAGCTGAATTGCTAGACTTATCCTTTTGATATAAGAGATTTAAAACTGGTAATCAGATATATTCTCAGAAGATAAGGATACTGTTTCCATTTTACCATCACCTCCTGTTGTGTTTGCTGTTATAGCTGTTTCTCGTATTCATTCCAGAATCTTTGGCACCATTTACGAAGAACTGCTTCAAATTTGTTCTGTTTTTACTAGCCATCACTCTTAAATTTTTCAGATCATCAAATAAATCTAAACACCAAACAAAGCTACAAAAGGTAGTATGCTGATGTACAAAGGCAAGTCTGATTCTGATTAGCACAACAACATAAAAACTGAAGGGTTTTTTTCAGGTGCAGGAGTGACTTAGTCAAAATCAGATCAGAATACTTTAGTGAGATCTTAAGCTAAACACTTGTACTTAAAAAAATTCATATATGACTGAATTAAATAAATTCTGCAAAGAAAAGTGCACAAAGCTTCCTACCTGGGATGTAGGTAGGAATCTAAAGGTATCTTTGTTAATACTTTTAGGTGTAACAAAAGCTGTGTTTTTCTTTTCTTTAGGTGAAGCAAATAATGGAGGAAGCAGTAACGAGAAAATTTGTGCATGCAGACAGCAGCCACATTATCTCCTTCTGTGGTAAACATCTTTCTGCTACTTATTTTTATTGCCTTGCAGCCTGCAGTAAAAGCTACTCCTTTTGTTTGGCAACACTCAAGACAAACAGAATAAAAATATACGGCTTGGAAAAATAAGTAGGCAACTTTTGACTTGCATTTTAAAACCATGGACTTTAATGACAGTCTTTTCTACAACACTACAGAGGTGTCAGGCCCTGCCACCGCCTATGATTTTGTCCACAACCTCCTAAATGTCACATACAATTTATTTAGGCAACACAAGTCTGTATGGTTTGTTTTCTATCATTATGTCTATTCATGTTTACTGGAATGGGTGGGTGGATAGATAGCTGCAGCATATATTAAAGCAGACTGACACCCATCAAAGGTGTTGATGCTAACCAGGAGTGAGACATATGTGATTCACCTTTCTCATATCCTAGCAACCATGGACAACCCAGATTTCAGTGTATTTTTCCTCGTTCAAGCTGCACTTTTCCTTCCCATGTGCTTTTTAATGAAAAAAACCCCAACAAAAAAACGCAATGGGAATGAAAATACTTCAGACTTTCAGAAAGATAAACTTTATAGTTTGTGAAGAAACAAATGTGCGTAATAAAATAAACTGGAATATTCGTACTGATCAAGGCTGTGTGTGTGATTGTGTTTTTATAGCTGTTGTAGAGGCATGCGTGCTGCATGGACTGAAGCGTCGAATTGCAGGCCTGCTGTGCAGTAATAAGGTCGCTGCACTCTTTATGAAGGTGGGAAAGAGCTTTTCTCCTGCTGAGGAGCTCTGTCGCAAGGTCCAGGAGCTGGAGCAGCTTATTGAAAACAGGTGAAACGACTTCAGCCTGCCTTTATTTCTATTTAGCCGTCGGTACTCTTTCAGTTAGATTTGATACAACCTTACCATGAACTGAAAAGTGACGTCAATATGCTCTTTTTTCATTGTTTGATTTTGAGCATTTATTTTATTTATGCAACAATTTGGTGTATGTTTCATCATGCAGGCACTGGGCTGCCTTAAGAGAGTTGGTAAATTAAAAAAATATGACAGAGTTGTTTAAATCATTGGAACTGAGGTACTTGATAAAGTGGGGGGGAAACTAACTGCAAATCATTGTGAACCCACAGTATTTCCCAGAATAAACATGGTGTTGGCAGCATCATGTTGTGAGAATGGGTGGATAGAGCTAAATATATAAAATATATGAAAAATGCTTTAAGAAAAGCTGAGACTGCAGAAGAATTGAGATTGGTGTGGAGCTTCAACAATTAGCCACACACTTCACAAATCTGGGCTTTGAAAACTTGAAAATTTCACACCACACTTTTCAGATTTTTATTTGTAAGAGTCTTACAGAGTCGTTCCTTTACACTTCCCTACAACACATTGCTCTGTGTTGGCCAATCACTTAAAATTCCAGTAAAACACATTGAAATATGAGGCAATAACATAATAACATCTGAAAAAAGTTCAAGGAATAAAAATACAAATGCAAGAAAAACATTTTTGGGGAAAATATTCATGTCTATGTACATATTTTTTCTAAAATTAACTATTTTTGTGGTTACATTGCCCCTTTCCCCCTGTACATAGATTTTATCATTGTGTTTCTTTTTCTGCTCTTTAGCAAGCAGAACATTTCGTCTCTTAGTAATGACCGCAGTCGGCAGTCAAAGTTGCCCAACCTCCCTCCTCAGGGTCTGAAACACCTGTGGATTCGAACAGCTTTGATGGAGAAGCTCCTGGACAAGATTGTTCTGTACTTGGTGGAAAACAGCAGGTATTACATGCTAAATGTTGCACTTGTAGTTGAGAGTATTGCTCTTTGTATACCAGTATTTGCTTAGGTTTCTTTTAGTGTTAAATATGTATCCAAACATGTTGACATGTTTTTCAAAATTTCACTTGATTTTCAATATAGTGTACCTCAGAATAAGATTTTTTTTAATTATGTGCCTACATTATGTATTGTAAAAGCTTTATTTTTTTTTACCAAAACTGTAAAACATTCTGCTTGTGCAAATTTGTTTTCACATTTTGCCTTAGTGCATTTTATGATAAAGAAGCCATGCTGATGGATCCTGTGGATGGACCAATCCTTGCATCTCTACTGGGTACTTTCCCTTATTGTGCCAGTTTTTAGCTTAGCAAATAAATATTAACAAAGGTTTAAAACAACTAACTTAATTTTTCTAGTTGGGCCCTGTGCACTGGAGTACACCAAAGTTAAGACGGCAGACCATTTCTGGACAGATCCATCTGCTGATGAGCTTGTACAGCGGCATCGAATCCACAGCAGCCACTGTCGGCAGGATTCTCCCTCCAGACGGCCCGCCTTGGTGTGAAGTTCAGAAAGCTTATTCTTATAACTTCACCACTATTTCTGAAGGTTCACACTTTATGATTTGATCTCTCCTTGAACTTCCAGATCCAGAAGAGACAGTCCAGTGGTAGCATGGATGATCGACCTCTCACATGGGTGAGAGAGTACGTGGAGTCCCTCCACCAAAACTCCCGAGCCACTCTTCTGTTTGGGAAGAACAACGTTCTGGTGCAACCGGTGAGTGTCTTAAGTGCAGCAGCACCTATATAGCTGGGCAATCACACTCTGATGAGAAATGTTGCTTATGCTTGCAGAGAGACGGCATGGAGGCCATTCCAGGATACCTTTCTCTTCATCAAACTGCAGATCTCATGACACTGAAGTGGACTCCCAATCAGTTGATGAATGGCAATGTTGGGGAGCTTGATTCTGAAAAGAGGTTAGAACAGTATGACAATATGGTATTACAAAAAAAATGTTTTTGTCTTTTATAATACCATTTCCCCTTTGTATTTCAGCGTTTTCTGGGATTATGCGATGACAATTCGTTTGGAGGAGATCGTGTATCTTCACTGTCATCAACAAAGTATGTTAATTCCTTTTTAGTTTTTGTACCGCCGCCCCCTTCAAATTTCAGCTATTTATCTGTATGTTGGTGATTTCCTCAGTAAACAGTGGTGGTACTGTAGTTTTGGTGAGTCAAGATGGAATCCAACGACCTCCACTACATTTTCCCAAAGGGGGTCACCTGCTCCAGTTTCTCACCTGTCTAGAGACCGGCCTGCTACCTCACGGACAGCTGGACCCTCCACTCTGGAATCAGAGAGGAAAGGTTAGCACAACGTAACCTAACCAACTTTTAATGTATTTTTCTCTAAAGAACCCAGATATCCTTAGAAAACTCAGTTCAGATTAATTTATTTACTTAGCAACGGTTCATATAAAATGTGAATATCAAGTAATGTTCAGTTCAGATCGACATTCAGTTAGATTGATTTAATCTGTTTCAGTACAATATAGGTCCATACCATACCATACCATACCATACCATACCATACCATACCATACCATACCATACCAACTTTATTTATAAAGCACTTTAAAACAACCACAGCTGATACAAAGTGCTGTACATTAAAACACAGCATAATAAAATAAAATAAAAAATAAAAAACTCATACAGTTTAAAAACACACACTTTAAGACTAGATCCCGCTGGAGTTAAAAGCCAAGTAAAATAAATGGGTTTTAAGACAAACTTTAAAAGTGGACAGTGGACAGGGTCAGGCAAATAGCATCAAGTTTTTAACTTTGCAGCTATGTGTGCATGTGGTGACAGTAGAAACAAGCGTATCCGTTTTAACAGGATAAAAGAGAATAATGGGCATAGTTAACAGCAGCAGCAACTCAATAAATACCTTCACCAACTAAATAAACACAACAAATGTCAGCAGGACTGAGACAAGCTGACTTTCTGTGAGAGAGGAAACAGAGAAACTACACTCAGGATTATACAAAATTAACAACACTAAGACCTGTCAACGACTGAGTCTGAGGTACTTCCAGTGAAACCGAAAACCAAACAGAGCAGCACTGACGGTTCACTGTTTCAGTGGCTCTATAAAACTTTTAGACAAGAAACAAACAGCTAAGCACAGGAACACTCACCTAGCAGTACTTTCCTTAGGAAAGTAAGGCAAAGAGAGTACACAGAGTTATTAGAACCTATGAAAATAGCTCTGCTTTTGGTGAGGAAAGCGGCATATTCAAATACACCAGTAGATTTTGAAGATCCAACATTTTTGGAGTATGACTTCCTTTATACTTGAATCATTTTTGTGTCTGTCCATGACAGCATAGTGTGTGGTTTAGATATAAGTTTCCAGACTTCTAATACCTACAGCTAAAGAGTGAAATAAAACAAAACATTCAGTCTACTAAATTATTTGTTCTTTGGTATTCTATAATAGAAATAACAACAAAAACAGCATAAAAATAATTGCATAGCATCCAGAAGTGCTTGAAGATGTAATTAAGAATTGATTTCTTGTTAAGTTGTTCATTCCTTGAGTTTAAGAGCCTTTTTATGTCTGGGTGATTCCTGAGCAGTCGTTTGAAAAGGTTGACTTACTGGACTGACAGTCAGAAGAAAAGAACTTTTACAAAACCTGGAGAAATGTTGAGGCGAAGGTCGGATTAAACTAAATCAATTATACAGACATCAGGGACTATACAGACTATACATGTTCCATGTATGTTTTTAAATGAGTTAGGTTTTCACTCTGTCTTTTCTACAGGGAAAAGTTTTCCCCAAACTGCGTAGGAGAAGTCCCCACAGCTCGTGTGATTCCGTATCAGATAAGGAAGAGGATGAAGCCACTGATTATGTGTTTCGGATCCTCTTCCCAGGCAATCAGATGGAGTTCAGTAAGTGTCTTTAATCTTCTTAATCTGCCTCCTAGTGATGATCCAATAACACATCATTAGAGATTACAGCCGAGATTACTTGGCTCTTTTAATTTGATCTCAGTTTAGTTAAACGATTTTCCCCAGGCACACATATTTCTAATTAAGTTCATTCTAATTTGAAAGTGCTGCAGTTGTCTGTTTATTGTCTGTATTAATTCCCCATTATAGTCCTCTTTTCAGCATGGTGCCTTTGCATGCCCAAAAAGTTATTTATCTGCCTCACCTCTATTGTTCTGCTCTGCTGCGATTTGTGTCCCTCTTCTTTTTTCAAATCTTCTCTTAGCAGTTTGAAGACATTAACTTTATGTCCAAATTCTGTTTGCGTTTCCCCTTCTGTGGCCTTGTTTTGTTTTTGATGCTGATTAATACCGAGAGGAAGTGATAAATGCTCCTGTGCTGTGCAGTGCCTCCTGAGATGATGGATCAGGGCGTTACTATGTGGCAACCAACGCCTAGAAAATCCTCCTGCTCCTCCTGCTCACAGAACGGCTCCTCTGACGGCTCTTTACCTAACGGCTGCAATCATGAAAGGTAAATACGCTCAAAAGATTACCTACAATTAATATTCAAATTGTTCCACTTGACTACATTTTCAATTTTACATCCCTGCCAGGGCTCCTATAAAGCTCCTTTGCGACACAATGAAATACCAAATAATCTCTCGGGCTTTCTATGGATGTGAGTATTAAAAACTAGCCATGATTTTAGCGCTAGAATAAAACCAGTCCTGCAGATTTAAGGGAGAGCAATAATTTATAATAATTTTTTTTTTTGGTTCCTAGGGCTCGCATACTGTCGCCATTTATCCACAGTCCGGACGCACCTTTCTGCTTTGGTGAACACCACTATAGTTGATCCAGATATGCCGTGTCATGCTAGAGGTGGTCTCTCTGTGGAGGTCTGGGAACGTTTTCTAAAGGATAGCTCTGTAAGGTTCCCATGCGCTCAACTGCAATAATGTTTATTATCTGTACTGCAAGGCAATTCATGATAAAACAATGTCTTTGTTAGGCTTTTGAGGAAAAGGAGATACACAGGCTTGTGTATTTTGGTGGCGTGGCATCATCACTTCGCAAGGACGTTTGGCCCTTTCTGCTGGGACATTATCAGTTCACCATGACTGAGAAAGCCAGACTGGAGGTATTTCATATGTCATTCGGATATGAAAGGACACATGCACATATTTGGGTTGTTTTATTATCTGCTTTCACTGACTTTCTGCGGCTCAGATTGATGATCGAATGCGAGCCTTGTATGAACAGACAATGAAGGAGTGGCAGGGCTGTGAGGTCATCGTCCGTCAGAGAGAGAGGGAGAAGCACGCCGAGGCCCTCGCGCGATGTTCCTCAGGAGCCAGCGTAGAACGGGGGCCCATACAGCGGGACTCCACCATCAGCACAGATGTAAGTTTGATCTATGCACATCTAGTAAAATGCCACAATAGGGGAAAAAAAACAAACTTGAAAGATATTATTTACACCACAATGCAGATTTTTTTTTTTTCCTCCATGTAATTTTTCCACTCTAGTCATCTCTGAGTAGCAGCTCAGACCAACAAAGCGCCCACTCTCACAGTGATTCCAGCAGCAGCGCTCAGGTACAGTTTCTGTTGGTTTCAACTCAATTGATAACCATCAATTAATAAACACATTTAGCACAATATTTTTGTTTAAAGTCTCCGAAATGCTGTAGTTAAACTTAAATCAAATATATCTTCTGTCAACTACTTCCTAAGTAGCTGAAGTGAGATATTTACATAAAACACACAGCATTTTACTTCAATTGCTCAGTGTCTGGCGTAATTGACATCAGACCATCTCACTTTTGGATCTAGAATGATTTTCTTCTCTACTACTTTCATTTTTGGCAGGTGTTTGAATCAGTGGAGGCTGAACCCATGGCTGAAGGAGAAGAAATGCCACCAATTAGCCTTGTGAAGACCGCAGAAGGTCCACAGCCTTCCACCAGTGAATCCTCCATCCTTGCTGTTCCAAATGAACAACCGGTTTCAGATAGTGCTACTGTACCTGAGTTAACAGAAGAACCTGCAGCCAAAGCATCTGAAACTGTCAGTGAAGAAACTGTCGCAGTATCAGACCCAGCAATCGGTGAATCTGCTGGGGAAGATGTCAAACTCCCAGATCTTGAGAAAGAAGCTGTGATCCAGAAGAATGAGGTAAAAAGTGAAGATGCTGCAGAGACAGGAATAAATAATTCCAAAGAGACATCTGCAGCTGAGAGTAAAGAGCCCATGACTCATAAAGTTGTCAAAGAAGTAGACATGAATACGAACGTGAAGTCAGCTCCAGAAAACACAAATGTCCTGAAGCTGGAAACGGAAGTGCACAACGAATATTTCCAAGCACCTCCACTCGGAGAAACTTTGACTCTTCAAGTGAACAAGAGCAAATATCTGGAAGGGGAAAGCTCTTGTCCAGAAACATTAAGAGAAAAGCATGATTCCCAAAGTGACAAAAAGCCACAGGATTCTAAGAAACCTGAAAATACAGAAGCAACAGTTTGTGACTTTGCTGAAACCAAAAAAGCCACAGAGATGCAACTTGAGAAACCTGGTTCAAACTCTCCAGTCAGACAAGTACTAAATGCCCTGCAGACCGCCTCAAGAGGCAGCTTTTCGTTATCGTCTCACTCTCGGCAGTCCCCAGACGCAGTGGATTCAGATGATTCTCCCTCTGCCTTGGAAATGGAGGACATTCCTGCAGGGATAACATGTGTGACTTCAGAAGACGTTAAGCCCAGGCCTTTGATGGGGCTTGCTGCTCCTCCCTTCTCCCTGGCCCAAAGGGAGAAAATGGCCTCAGAGAGGCTTGCCCAAGATCCTCATCTGGACACGGCATGCAACACTAGTCCTGAGTGTACTGACCTGGGTCTTTCTGAGGAAGAGGCTGAGATGGACAATGTGCTTACTGAACCAGAATCTGCAGAGACGGGCGGTGTGACCAAATATGAAGAATCCTCAGAGGAACAGACCTATTCTGTAAGCATTGCACAGCATAAAGACATTCTTTACCTCTGCTTCAAACATACACTAACAACTTTGGTGTCATTTTTTGTTTAGCAAGAAACACTCGACATGTACTTGATCAACTTGCATCGCATTGACAAAGATGTCAGACGTTGCGACAGAACATACTGGTACTTTACTGCTGAGAATCTGGAGAGGTTGCGTAACATCATGTGCAGGTAAACTTGTTGCACTGCTAAATAAACAACTTGTTTTCTTTATTGTCACAATGCTTCTTCGTAAATAACTATCAGTCGAAGCTTGTTTATTTTTCTATTGAATTATAAAGAAATTTGTGGATTGGGCACCAGACTTCAGTTTGTAGGTTAAGCCAAAGAAAACCTTACACTTGCCAGTGTGGCAACCACACTGGCAAACTTGCAACCAGAGCTGGTTTAAGAAGAGAATACCATCCCACAGCAGAGTGTGACCACGCTAGTCACCAGCATAAGGACGAGGTGTCAGGCTGTACTGGTTCTTCAATGCACAACTTGGGCCCCTATTTATTAAATGAATAAATTGTTTGACTGCCATTATGTCCTATTTATTAAAAACTCTACAGAAAAACGTGTTTCCTTTTAGCAAAGAGGATAAGTTAAGTTATTCAAAACTCTCATGGTCATCTCGGCTGTTCAACCCTCGAATGCATGTCCCTAAAAATGGTGGCACCAATAAAGAAAAGGAAACAGGTTGTCCAAAGGTATAAGATTTATTGCTAAGAAGATTGATACATCAAAGAAATAATAAGCCAAATGCAATTTGACTTACTATTTGTTCTAAGTATACCCAGGGGTGAAAGTAGTTTTAAATTCTTGGGGGTACTCTGACAAAAAAAATATAATTTTAATTATATAAAAATTATATTCCTATATATATATGTACATATATAGGAATATTATATAATATTATTATACTGAACATCATGGCATTTTGTTGATTTTCTTGTTGTTCTTTAATAAAAGTTCTGAGCGTTTTAAGCCAGAGGACCTGCTGCTCTCAGCCTCCTGGCTGCGTTCAGTTTGTCACCTGATGCTGAGATCGACTCCAAACCTTCTGAGATCCACATATCGCACTGCTGCTCTAGCAAAGAACAAAGAGTTCAGAAACGATATGAAACGGGGAAAAAAGTTATTTATTAACCAATTAAGTCGTATTTTAGATTGTTCTTGAAAAACTAATCAGTCATGGCTGATTAGTGGGTGAACTCACAGCTGCACAGTGAACCTACTGATGTTTTACAGCTGACAGCAGCTCCTCTCTCATGCAGGTACTACGTAGCCCCGCTAAATCTTCTAGGGGTACGCAGTACCCTGCTGTACCCCCCTACTCTCACCCCTGAGTATACCTATAAAGTTGTGCTTAACTCCCAAGGTCGAATCTAATGAAACATTAAAAATGTGGTTATCATTGCAGTTACGTGTGGCAGCATCTGGAGACGGGATATGTACAGGGCATGTGTGATTTACTGGCTCCCCTTCTGGTTATTCTGGATGATGGTCAGTAAAATGTAAAGTGCAAACTTTTGAGTTTGGATTAGTGCGCATGGAGGAAACACGTCGGTTGAGTGTGTCCATGTCTGTGTTGGGGAATGTTCACAGAGGTCATGGCGTTCAGCTGCTTCACCGAACTGATGAAGAGGATGAACCAGAATTTTCCACATGGAGGTGCCATGGATACTCACTTTGCCAATATGCGATCACTCATACAGGTTTGTTTCCTTTATTTTTCAAGTAAGTTATTTTCGTGTGTGAAAATGAGTTAGATACTGATTAAATTCACTGAAACTTTCAATTAAGTACAAGAATCCCAGTGTACAAGCTTCTCCAGAGCTGGCTAATAGCAATATATAAGGTCTGACACACACTGATTGATTCTCTGGTTCTCCATGGACAGATTCTGGACTCTGAACTGTTTGAGCTGATGCAGCAGAATGGAGACTACACTCACTTCTACTTCTGTTACCGTTGGTTCCTTCTTGACTTTAAAAGAGGTGGGAAGGAAAATATTAGAATCGTCCATGTTGGATCATCCAACCTTGTCAATAAAGTATGATTATCAGGGACTGTGTTATTGTTCTTCCAAACAGAAATGGTGTATGATGATGTGTTCGCTGTGTGGGAAACGATCTGGGCAGCCAAGCACACATCGTCTGAGCACTTTGTGCTTTTCATCGCTCTTGCCCTAGTGGAGATGTACAGAGACATCATTCTGGAAAATAACATGGACTTCACAGACATCATCAAGTTTTTCAACGGTAAGATGACGAAGGATGAAAAACTTAAAGATCTTAAAGTAGTTCCCATATTAATCCATCTTCCTTTTGCATTGTGAAAAGTAGATGGAACTACAGGCATAAAAACAGGCCGACAGCAATGTACTGCCAGAGCAATATAGCACATCTTCTAGAAATAGTGCGAAATGGTGTTACTTTTGCAGTATATTTAGATAACTGCTTCAAGCAAATCTTAAAACTGATGCTTAAAGTAATAAATGAGTTGTATGGTCT
>CAEGAF010064807.1:0-13230 GCA_903067075.1 Micropoecilia bifurca
ATTATGAAAACCTTTTAGCCAAGTACAGCATAATGGCAGCACCGATACAACTTCTACACCTTGAAGCCTGTCTGTTACAGTATTATGTTACCTGAACACATCAATATGGAATGTGGACCGTATCTGACATACATTAAAGATTTTATTTTACCTGAAAAGGCTTTTTACTAAACTGTAATCGTGTTAGCCACGCTAGCACCCAGTACTGTGTATAAGTCCCAGGCACATTCGACCCTTCAAAACTATGAATGTCCGACTTACCCAGCCTTGCAAGAACAATAGGCGTCAATGATCTTGTCCACAGCTATATTTATGCTGAGGGTCTGAGGATCTGCTCTTTTCCTCATTGACCGCTAGCTTTTCGCTGTGACACGCACAATATTGGAGGCATCGCGTGGCTCAAACACCTTGATGTCGTCCAAAAAGATGACATGAACTTGTTGGTTCCCCTGTCCATTGTTGTGGCTGATATTTTGTGAAAATCCAGCAGAAATGTTAACCTAATTGACTCAGAAATACTCTGCAGAGTTTCAGTGGAAATGAAAAATGCCATGTTTACACATAGACGCTAAGCACCGCGAAGCTTGGCTTGTGAGACATGAAGTCAAGTGGGACTTTTGAGGGGCGTTTATGAGCTGCACGAGGTATAAATGCCACAAAAGTTGTGTTAGGCAGGTTGTGAGTGTCTATTATCTCTGTGGAGTGAGATGAATCTCAGAAATCTTCTAGACAAAACTTTGAAACAAAAATTAATTTTAGGATTAGCACCAGAAATTTTCTAGAGAGAACTTGAAACTTCAGATGTCAATTTTTTTTAAATCTTTTTTTACGCTTGGAACTCAGATATTTAAAAGAAAAAAAATTCTAGAACATTTCTGAGATTAATCTTAAAATTTTTTGGCTGAAATTTATTCGCCCTTTTTTTCTAATCTACAATGGCCCTACTACGCCATCGAACAAACTAGATAAAACAACAGGCGACGCTTAAACCAGAAGAAAAAAAATTAACAAAATTCTGGAAAAAGAATAAGTCAGAACATTTGCCAAATTCTGAGTTTCGTCTCTAAAGTTTTCCTGTCTGTGTGAACAAATCAGTTTCCTATTGTTAGCTGATAGGAGCGGCTTTTGCTGCTGTTGCCCATCTGCTGTGAGGTCAAAGGTGAAAGGTGGTGTGCATCCAGGGATGGTACGCCATATACTTTGGTAGTTAATTAGGCTGCTGTTGGTGTTCTGTCATCTCCAACCAGTCTGCCCATTGTCCTCTGAACTTTGACATTGGCCAGATTATTGTGGACATTTTCTCTTCTCTGAATGTTCTCTGGAAATATGAGAGATGGAAGAAAATCCGATAAGATCAGCTCTTTGACATAATTCCATCAGTACATAATCAACCTATGTAATTAATCATAATTTATTTGCACACATACTTAATGTGATTTTTAACATTAGTGACAAAGACAACTTTGTCACTTTGCTGGTACTGACAACGGATTAATTATGGTTAACTACAATTAATCAGCTAATTGTAGTCAACTAACTAAATACTTAGTTAGTTAACTAATAATAAACTAGTTAATATTTTAATAATAATTAACTACTAATAATAAACAGTTAAAATAATGAACAATAAAAATCTGAAGAATTAAAAATCATAATATCTGTAAAATTGTAATAAATACACACAGTAGGGAACAGGTTAGCCTTAGCCGTTACATTGACTAAAATGCCGATATGTTTTTGTAAATTAACAGGTAAACACCAGCTGTGATACCATCCATCCATCCATCCATCCATCCATCCATCCATCCATCCATCCATCCATCCATTTTCTTTACACCCTTGTCCCTCAGTGGGGTCAGGAGGGTTTCTGGCGTCCATCTCCAGCTAACGTTCCGGGCGAGAGGCAGGGTCACCCTGGACAGGTCGCCAGTCTGTCGCACAGCTGTGATACCATAACACATAAATAATTCAGAAACAGCCAAAGCCAAAAGAGAAATTCTACAACCACTAAAATCTGACGCTACTCCGTTTTTACAGAGAAGTTGGCCTGATGTCTTCATCTTCAGAGGTTTTTGTGTTGTTTCCTTAGAATGACAAACTAGAGTTCTTGAGCAATGTTGCATCTCCTTACTATTGCAAAAACAAAGCTCCCCACACCGACCCAATCACCAAACCTCTCTCTCCCTCGCCCTCTCTGGTGATTATGATTGCTCGAGAAGCATCGTATAATATCACAATTGCCTCGCCTGATTAATTGCCCTCCAGATGCGTTCTGCATATAGGCTCGCACTCAACTCAAGGGCAGCCACCTGGCGTCTGCGGCACGGTGTGAGGAGGGAGCCGCCTGCTCATCACCGCTTGATCCTGCCAGCCGAGCCGCGTTTTATCAGGACAGCTAATTACAGGCAGCGAGCGATGCGGAGACGGCATCCTGCCTCCGGGGGAACGCATTCGTTTCCAGCCGAGCGCTGAGAGGCCTCAGCCACGGCGCGATCGGTCGGCAGACGTTCACCGTCGTCCATTTGTCAATGGGAGATATGGGGAACGGCTTGGCTACCAAGCCGCCATTGGTCAGCGACGGAAACGTTTCTCCCGCCCCAGTTTGAGGCTGTTGACCTCTGCTGTTTCGTTTCTAAAAGTGTGTGTTACAAGGATTGATCTAGTTTGGAGGAGGAAACAATGTCCCTGAGCTCTTCCAAGCAGAGGTTACCTGAAGTAACACCATGATTCATGATTTTCTTTTTGTCCTTTTAATTTCAAAAACTATCTTTTCAGGGGGAATAGTAGCTGGCAGCTATGACAGACCAATGAGTTTCTGCAATGTTTATGTTAATAGAAAAAGCACAGCCTCAAACAAACAAGATTCATATCTGCTTAATCAGTCATAATTAACAACTGCCTCATGTTTTTCCCCCATTTTTTATTCATTATCTGAAATTAATAATTTACAACAGGAAGTGAAAACAAGCTGATTTTCTACTTAGTTTGTCCCAATAAGTTTGACTGGATTTCAGTGGGAATTCATGTGAGAAACAAACACAAGTAGAAACACAAATGCTGGCCAAAAGCAATTCTGTATGATAAAAATCCTGCAGATAATCACAGCCTGAAAACGTTTTACATTTTGTCACGACCACAAGAGTCAACATATCAAAACTGCTCCGTTGTTAGATCTAAGAACTTTCATTGGTTCTGTCCAGAACCAGTTCAAGTAATTTCAATTGGATCACAGAGGCTCATGCTACACATTCAGAGAGTATTGGACTGTACCCACCTATGCATAGTAGTCCAACAAATTTTGGTGAACAATAAATTGTCCCAGATATTATTGCCGCAAATGATGATATTGTCATTTTGAGACCATTTTCAACTAATATAATAATAAATAATAGAATATTTATGTCAGTCTCCTTGCAAATTTATTACATCCAAAATGTTCACTCAGTCACAGATGTAGGGGAAAGAAAGCGTAACGATACGTAAATGTTTAAATGCAGTCTAGTGTGGCCAAGACGTTTACAGTTTGAGGGACAATCATATTTATACAGGAAGTCGTATTACTTGCAAAAACGAAATGTTTTCCAGTAAACTCTGTTACATGCAAAGACTTAATCGTCTGAAAGATTGAAAGCATGATAAAAAAAAGTAGTTTGTTTCATTAGCTTCTATTTGCAGGCATTGGAAAATAAATAGTTTAACATAAATCCACACATTGTTCAATTATTTGTAGCAAAAGAAAAGACAGATATCATTTTACACTACAGAGAAGTTTGTGGTTGTAGCATCACCAAACGGGGGAATACATGTGAACACATTCTGTCTCCAGAATGTCACAAACTATTTTCTCCTCACACAGCGTTGTGTCTTTCATCTGCTCAAAGTCTCCTTTGGGGTTTTATCCATCTGCGAATGTCCACCTTGTTTGAGGCCAGTTGCAACATAACAGTTTTCATAAATCATTTTTTACCGTCACGTCAGAGCAGAGCAGCTGAGATCTCATCACGTCACATGGAAACGTTCATGTTTACCTTTCATCTTTACGTCAGAGATGTACTGTCAGGTCTGTCTGTCAGGATCCTCCAGTCTGGGACTGTGAGCGTAATGCACTGTGCTTCTACGTTACAGGGGGAGCTCAGAAGCTGCAGATGTTGAAAGTGATGGTTTGGGAATATCTTTCTGTTTTCTCTTCTTCCCTCCGTTCTGTGACATGTGAGCGCGCAGCTGCTGCACATGAATGCTACATTCAAATGCTGATATTGTGGCAACAGTTTGAGGTTGTATGACAGACTAAAAAAATAGATTGTCAAAGGTAATGTCGCTCTTATGATTAAAAAAATAAAAATAACTGCTGCCTTTTCATTCACAACCAAATAAGATGACATTTTGTTTCCACCCCATACATAGAAATGAGATAAATATGACCTGATTCGAACAATTATACATGAAATACTAGACACGTTTCCATTACAAATGTTCTTTGTCTATATTCCGCAAATGTTGAAGAAACAGAATTTTGCCATTGCAGTGTTTTCAGTAAGTTCAGGGTTTGGGGAAAATTGTAGTTGGTAATTTTATGGAAGAGTTATGGAATCAGAATGTTAGAATGATACACACATTTTTATTAACTGTGTGATGCTGTGAGAGATGAGAGAGAAAAAACAAAAACAAACCATCATCCTCCTACCACTTCCTGTTGTCTTCTTCATCGTTTTCACCAGTAGTAACATCCGACTATTGATCATGTGACTTATGTGATGCAAAAAGATTTTTTTTATATTGTTTGGCAAAATACATCTATTTCAATACAGCTGAAAAAACGCCTCATCCTAGTTCGAAAACATTTTATTGAAAAACATGACTGACCGTGTGATTTAAGGACATTTTTTTTTACATGTAGTTCCGGGAACTGACGGTCTCACAGGACATCCTGACCGTGACATTTCTTGCGCTCCTCTCAAGCATCGTGCAGACTCCATAAGTGAATTTACAACGACTCTTCTACTCTACTTGTTACCTCATGATCACATTTCAGCCATATTTCATTTATGTGTTGAATAAATGCTGATATTGTTTTGCCAATGGTTGATCATTTTAGTCAATCCTTACATCTGTGTCCACCCATGTATGTAAAAATTCAGTTTTCTGTTTCGCTCATAAAAGTCTAATGAATCTTGATGTGTGTCCACATTTACCGTTTTACCGCTGCTTCTTATTCAGTGATTTGATAAGTAAAATGGCAGTAGCTGTGGCTACCCCATGTAGCTCTCATGCTGCGTTCATTTCACGGCCCAGGTCTGCCTCTGAAGATCTGTCGCTCTGTCTCCATCTGTCAGTAAGTGAAAGCAGCTTATCTGCTGATAAATGCTCGTCATAAAAATAGATACTTTGGGGGAAAAACGGAATGTTACGGTACATAAAACGGAGCAAAATTAAAAATCTCTCTGTTGTATTTCACTTTTTTATGTGCACTTAGTGCAGTGATGATGTTTTCTATTTCTTTGTCACTCTTACAGAGAAATAGAAAACCATACGGCTTGGCTTTGATGGCACAGAACTAAGCCTTATGGTTCAACTACAGTCGTGACCACAAAAAAAAACAGATTTACCGACTGCTGAGAGCTTTGATAAGACAGATGTACGTCAGTTTTTATGGAGGATGTCGCCATCGCTCTCAGCTCCTGTAGCCTTGCTGCTTCATCCGTTTGACTTCATGGATTCCTGCGTGACGAGCTCAGTGCTTCCATTAACAACAACGCTCAGGATAAATAAATCAGAAGGGGGTCAAGGTTGTGATCCAATCCAAGAGCACATCTGGACACAAATCCCACATACGCATTGGATATAAAGTTAAACTTTAGAAGTGCTCTATAGTCCGTTTGGTAGAACAGACAGATTTCCATGTGGTCTTTCTAAACTTCATCAATAACTATTCATACCACTTAAGCTATTCAGCTCTTTGACATGTGAAATTGAAGGACCAGTACGTCATGTTGTAATGTTATTACCTCTCTCTTGTTTGAGAAATCCCTTAATCTCCCGTGGCAACCATTCAGCTGTGCAAAATGCCTGGGTGGACATAGCTCCGCCTTCAAGGACGAAGCTCCTCCTCTGAGGAGTCTAATTATAATATTATTTAAATATTTATCCCAGTAACTCAATTTACCAATGAAACACATTATGTAGAATACTTACATGTTTTCAAGCCTTTATTTCTGTTAATTATGATGGTTTTTTGCTAACAAATTTGAAAATACGACATTAAAGACTAGAATATTACATCTGACCATCGAACTAACAAAAGAAAAAAAAAACGTTTAAATACAGAAATATGAGCTTTGTAATTTTTTGAGTATGACTTTAAATGCAGAGCACAATTTTTGGGGGGGATTTAAGAAAAGAAAATCCTAAATAGTTTTCTTATGCTTTGCATTAATATGCTACTTTGTGGGGTTTTTTTAAACATATTCAATCCCACTGATATACATCGAGGGGGTTTTGTAATGTAAAAAAAAAAAAGAACTACGGTGGAAGAGGTGAGGCATTACAAACCCGTCAACTGTGCTTAAGTAATCGCTGGAATGCTGTTGCATATTGAATATCGACTATGACAAGTAATTACTTCATGTAATAATAACAGTGTTGAATTCTCGGGAGTGCTGCCACGTTGAGGATTAGCCTCACACTCAATTGTTTCATGTCTTTATTTGAAAATAATTCCAGCCAAGGTTCACCATCACACCTTCACAACCATCAATAAACGTCTGTCTGGAGCCCGCTGGATCTCCCGTGGCAATCTGGATCTCTGGATCTGGATCAGCTGGATCTCCCTCGATATCTCAAATCAACTGATACAAACTGTCTGAGTTCACCACACACCAGAGATGAAAGTTTCCGAGCTCAAGAAAAAAATAAAAATACGATTTAGACATCTACAGGTGGACGCTTCAGTTTCTCCAACAAGACTTCACTTTTAGAGGATTTCATTACCTCTGCACCCTTTTCACCCTGTTGGTTCTTGTGTAATGAGGTGCAGTAACGTGTCCATGCGAACACGAAGGCCCTCGTTTAATTGTGTTCTTGTATTTTTTTTAATGTGTGGGCTCCGATCGCAAACAGGAGGGGAGGAATGAATTTTCTGAGCCAGACAATTTCCCTCGGAGGGTGATTGAGAAGAGCCGATAAACACTTTGGAGAGTCGGGAGGCGGTGATTAGGATATCCAGAGGATAACACTTGATTGTTTTCCTCCCATAAAAACTAGGTCTTGACGAGTGCAAACACACGCTCAACACGGCGCTCCAAAAACGAGCCAACGAGGTGCGTCGTCACAGGTCGTTTGTTTCTGCACGGCGACTCCGGCTCAATTGGCAATGCAAATGCGTCCGCCGGCGCCGCGTGTGTCAACAAACCCCCAAAATAAGCCTCTGAAGTACTTCAACTCTCCGTCTGCCTAAACCTTTCTTTGTCTTGTCACATTGCACACATTCAGTGGATGTTTTGGGGAGTTTTAGTTGGACAGACCAACAGGATGAAGCGCATAATTGCGAAGTGGCGGGAAAAAGTTAGTTTTCACAAATAAAAACATGACAAGAGTGGTGTTTTATTTTCTTTGCGCTCATGAAAGAAAACAGACATTTTCAGTGCAGACATTACAAACATGTGAAACCAAACTCTCAAATTTGAAAATGTGAGATCTTTATATTTGCACTGGCAATGGTTGATACCGGTGATACTCACCATTACTCATCACTCTAAACATAGCATCCCTGCAGTAAAGCATGGTGGTGGCAGCATCATGCCATTTTCATATTTGAGATAAATAGAAACTAAAATAATCAAGTGTAACTTTAAAACCTTGCTACCTTATCTATACTGATGGGTGGCACAAACTGGTAAATTTGTCTCACATCTGGAGATGGAAACCCATCAGACATCTCTTTTCACCATTTGACCTGCAGTGTGTAGCAACAAGTGGGGGAGGGATAGAGCAGTTTTACTTCACAGAACCAGGGGAAAGCTTGGTGTTTTTTTTTCCTTTTTGGACTTCCTGAAGAGAAATTTAAGCCGTAGAAACTGTGACGTAAAACCAGCGGTAAGCTTCTCTGCCTTCACCTGCACCCTGTAATTGCTTTGCTTCTTCATGTTTTTCTTCTTTGACGAGTTGTGCTTGTTGTGCTCTTAGAAGTCTGGTCTGAACAAGGTCTGATCAGATGTACCAGAAACAAGCTGGCAAGAGGTGACTGGGTTCAGAGCCAGTCATTTAGTAAAGCAGTTAGACCCGTAATTGAAAAAGCTTTAACATTAACATTGAATGAAGTTTATATTGGAAATTTACGCTAATTTTTCCTGAGACATTTTGAACTTAATTACATTTTTCTCTTTGACCGACTGAATAACATAATGATAGTTGTCCATCTCTTGGCTACCATCATTAGAAAAAAAAAACTGTTTAAAGGTTTGGAAACTGCTACCACCTCATTATTCCAGCAGCCTGCCTGGGTTTAATGATCAACTTTTATCCAAAGACCATTCTTTTCATCCTGAAAGGTAAAAACCTACTGCAAATTAGAAACTGTACCATGAAAGTGAGGTTAGGTTTAAACTTTCCTCTCCTAATTGGACAATTTTCTGTACAGCGTCGACTTAAATGGTCAAGTACTGGTCTAATAAATGGCCAATGAAATTCTTGAAAAAAGCCTGCATAAGACCAATAAAAGTGTGCAACTTGACTGCAGTCTTCAACCCCCAGATGGCTGAAGGACTGTGTGGCTCCTTCTGCCATTGTTGGAGTCGGCTGTAACTCTTCGTAGAATCCATAACTCTGGATTTCTATTGCTGTTGCACATCCAGTGGGCGGTCGGAGTTCAGCGGCGTGACACATGATGGAAGCCCTCGCTGCTTCTGCCATTCAGCGTGACGCTTACCTTGAGCTGGAGTGCAGGAACAGCACAATGACTGCAGTATGAACATGGAGGTGTTTGTTAAAAGTGTGGCACTCTGAAGACCTGAGGAGAGAAAAAAAAATCCATTGATTTATTCTGAGTCTGACTTTTATTAGTAAGGATGGACAAAGAGAGACAGAAAAAACAGATATTTACTTTTTAAAAGCGTTTTATGACTGACCTGGAGAAATTTGTTGTTAATCTCTTAATCTCATACTGAAAAATTTAGAAAATACAAGTGGGTTATAATCCCTTGTATAAAAGTACACACACACGCACACACACACATATATTGTAGGTATTATTAATTCAGTGCAGTGCGTCACAGTAAAAGGAAAAATAACAGAAAAGCTGTTAAGAGTAACTCAGAACCACTCTTATTCTTTTTTCACACCCTCCGTGTTGGCTGCGCTACACGCAAAGTCGTTGCCATAGCAACTGACTGACAACAACGCCACTGATGTTTCAGGATTCAACACCAAAAGACATTACCCACACAAAGAACAGATTGTCAGGTCCGTTAGATCATGTTTCAGAGTTGATCTTTAATTTTGCATTTATTAATAAGTGATCGTCTGAACACTAATTTAAACGCCTGCTCTACTGATAATCTGCCAGAGTTGGTGTGACGGTCACCTTTTTTTTTTACTGAACTGAAGTGCTGTGAATTCCATGTTAAGGTTGTTATAGTCAAGCTAGCATAACTGACCTATTTCTCTCTAGCACTATTTTTTTATTATTTATTAAACCTTTCCTGTACTTGCTATCTAGATGTCATCGTGTTGACAGTTGAAAATCACTGTCTCTTTTTATTCTACACGTCACATATAAATTTAAGATTTAGCATGTTATGTTGATGACTTGACAGCTAAAGCCAATGCTAATCATTGTCAGCTAGTCTTCCGCACATGGTGTCAGATTGCAGTGTGTCTATTGATGCAGCTAGATTTGATTTCTTTGAAAAAGGTCTGATAAAAGGTCAAATACTGATGAATAAAAACGTCATCTGCATAGAAATAAATGTAAAAAGTCTTTTACTTTTTTTAGAAATTTGTATTTTTAGTTTTTTAATGATTGGATAATTAAATAAAGTCTTGAAAATCCCACACTCAGTTTTGGTTTTTTACATATTTATCCAGAACTGAAAAGCAAAATGTTTAAATTTCATATATTTGAAGACTGCCTCCATCAGGTTTGGTGATAAATGAGGACATGACGAACAAGAAGATGTTGATGAAGATACATCCCTTATTAACAGCACAAACTCAGTTCAACGGTTCTTCCTCATCCAGCCTATTAAAACTCAAACGTGGACGACTTTTGCGTCTCTACATAGCGAATTCCACTGAGAGACATTTACAGATCTCAAACAACTCGTTGCCATAAATCTGAATCTGTCCCAATGCCTCGTAAAGACTCGCGTCACATACGTTTTTAAGTGACTTCCACCGCCTTTTATTTCTCAGCTGCCTTTCATTGCCTCCCGAGGCTCTGTCGTGTCTGTTCCTGTGTTTTACAGAGCTGTTAACAGCACTCCTCCAGCCTCAGAGAGCAGAGTGTGCAAGGCAACTCAGACCTGTAACTATCTGCGAGCAACGGGCCACCAAGAAGGATGATTCACGGCGACAGCAGAGCACACGTCCCCCCCCCTCGGGCCCCGAGGTGTGAAAGGGACATCACCGAGAGGGAACGTACCGTAATACGGACAGAGTCTTCACAAGCTGAAGAACTCAAAAGCTGAAAAACTGGCTCAAGATGTTTCATTTTTTTGAGTAAGTGCAGTTTGAAAGCCACCAAACCGGAACTGATTTTCTCAGCTTTCTTTTTCCTCAATTATGTAAGTTTCACTATCAAGACTTTATTAAAACATCATGTAGGAAATAAATAGTTCCCCACGCAGTCAGTTTGACAACAGATTGTGCGCCGATTCATGTTAGAATCCAATTTAATAAATGCTCTGAACCCCAAACAAATATCCTTATTTGAGCATAAACAATATCTAATTTATGACCCAATGTTTTTCAGAAATGATGTATAACGCTATACGGTATTCTGCAAGCGTATGGTTACGTTTTTCCCATTTTGCCCCGTTACAACCATAAACCTGGTTTTAGCATGATTTGGAAAGCAAAGTTCTCTTCACAATGACAAGTAAACAAAAAAACAAACGAATAAACCAATGCAGTCCACTACTGCATAATCCCATTTTGGTATAAATTCTGTTGTTCTGTGAAGACCTCATAGGTTTTTTTTTTTAGGGAACATTGGTGAAAAAACATAAAATGCTGCAGATACATCAAAGAAGAAGGTAAAGAAAAGTTTACAACAGGCTCAGGTCACAAGATAATATACTAAGCTGTGAAAAAATCTGGTTTGTAATTTCCTATGAGTTGTGTGTGCTGAAAACTAAAACTGTGGACATTGTAAAAACTGCTGCTGTATTCTCAGTTTAAGGTTTCCTTTTTTATCCCATCAGTTCATTACTTTCAGCAACATGGTGTGTTGGTACTAAGGGGTATGGTGGCCCAGAAGTGTCAAAAAATATTAAAAACCTTAACAAAAGAAAATAAAATGTATGCAAAAACTAAAGTTATGCTAAATTACATCAACATTTGTCTTAGCAAAGATTTTAACGTGGCATTGTGTCCTTTGTTGTTGCGTTGCAACTTTTGCATTTTGGTAGCCTGACCATTATCTGACCACAAAATTTCATTCAATTCTCATTTCCCGACAGTGATGCATCTGGGATTTCTCCCACTGAGTAGAATTTCTTTAGTAGAATTTCAACTGGGCCAATCAACGAAGAGAAGGCAGAGTTGTGAATGATGACATCAGTTTTCTGTGCTCTTTTTGAATTGTAGCTTGACTTTGGTTGCAGCAGAGGAAGTAAACGAAGCCATTCAGTTTGCATTGGCCACACTTCTAGATGTTGAGAAAATAAAGTTGGGCTATGAGTAATATTTAAGATATTTTATTCTTGGCAAAGATCTTGTTGGTTTCTGCACTTGTATTTTCGAATAGTTGGATGGTTGCTTACTAAGCCCACAATTTCCAGTAAGTTTCATTGCGTAACTTTCTTCATGGTCCAGCTGGCGCATTTCATACATCACGGCTAAATTTTAGCAATAGGGTAAAAATCAGATGTAATCATTTAAATCTTCAACAAAGTCCACATCGTTTATCAATAGCTGAGGGTCCAGCAGCTCTTAACAAAAAAAGCGTAGAACAGGACACTGGTTTCTAGCATGTCAGCATTTTGTTGACCTTTCTGGGCCATCGTGAAGGAAAACCTTTCACATATGAAATGCATAAATTTAGTGATGTGACTTAGGTACACTTGTAGGTTCCCTCCCACCCCCAATATCTAAATGTGAATTTATTCATTTTAATACTACTTTTTGTTGATTTATCACAGGAAATCTGAAGGAATTATATCAAAGTTACCTGAATACCTGTCAAGCAACGTCCTAATTTTAAAAACACAACAGATGCCTCTCTGCTGTTGCGATTCCAACCTGTGAAGAAATCCATAATTTTCGACAGCCCAAGATTAACAATGTTTTGCTCAATGAGCAGATCTGAGCAATCGCATTGCCGATGACAAACGGTCTGCTAAAATGCTATTGTCAGAGGCTAATGTGGCACAACAGTGAGCCGATAAAAACAGATAAAAATCCAATGGTCCCATCCAAACAAACCAAGGGAGAGCAGGTGAAGCTGTTAATCTTGGCAGAATAGTAAGAGAAAAACTTCTGTGTGAGAGAATCCATAGATCCTGGGAAGTGTATTCTGGCAGAGCCCAAACACAACAAGCCTGTATTCCTTCCGCAGCAAACATTTGCACACACACAAAAAATTAGACAACCATGCATTCTCTTTCCCATTTTTTTATGCTAAGAGGCTGCAGCTTTAACATGACATCATAGCTCTGAGATTAAGTCTTGCGGTTTGTGGCCTCCAGTAAATCCTTCCTGTTGAAGTTGCTTTGTAGCCCTCGAGGGTGAGAGTATCTAAACAGAGTGAGTGATTATTCAATGTGTGGATATTCAGGTTCCCGTCAGTGATTTGTATAAATAGCCATCCAGGTCCAAATAATTCACTACCCACTCAGAGGCACAGATGTCTCAGGGAGAGTTGGGTGGCGCTATACTGACATCTAGTGGTCAGAAGATGTATTGGTTAACTTTGATTCTCAAGCAGGTCATACCACCTATGTGAGATAGATAGATAGATAGATAGATAGATAGATAGATAGATAGATAGATAGATAGATAGATAGATAGATAGAT
>CAEGAF010064812.1:0-17875 GCA_903067075.1 Micropoecilia bifurca
AATAATCGATCTCCTCGCTGTTCTGCATAATTACTCTGCTCAGTCAGAAACAGCCAATCAGAACTAGCAGTAACCAGGTAGCCGCTATGCTAACAAGAAGTTTTCATTCCTGTTAGCAGGACTCTGGATTGTTTAATGTAATGGATCCTGTTTTTGCCTTTGAATGTTAAGTTTTATACTTGAATCTTTTGTCAATGTTGAGAGGTTTTATTTTGGCTCTTTGCATTATTTAGCTTCTTCAGAGCCTTCATATGTTATCAGTCTGTTAAAGATAGTATCATTGATAGCAGTTCAATTTGCACAATGCCTGTTTTGTTTAGTTTTCTTCTTGGAAAAGTTATTAAACACATTTTTGTCTAAATTAAGGTGAATTCATGGTTCCTTTTTCCACATAATGTAACGGTAAATAAAAAATAAATAAATAACAATTATGTGATCGGTATCGGGGATCGGAATCGGCCCTCAGGGGTGATCGGTATCGGAAGAAAAAACCTGATCGGCACATCCCTAGTTTTTTCATATTGGATTTTATAAATCTTCCCCACTTGTAAATTGTTCCTTGAAACATTTTGTGCAAATTGATGAAAATGATTAAAAGAAAAAAAAAGACGGAAAACATGAAAAAATCTCATTCTTGCTCAGGTAGCATTTCAAAGCCGTCGTGACAGTACAGTCGTACTTTCAGGAGTTGTATTTATTGAGGTTTAACTTGTACATTTTTAAACCCTTAGCTCTCCCCCTGCCGCCACCTGGTGGCAGCAGTATTGCATTATATTTACAGCGATCTTTTTCCAACAATTGATGCCCACAAGAAACAGATAGTCAACCAGTTAAAATTTGAGCTTTCCTCATTAAGATTACAGCACAAATTTTATTCTGTTAAACATTTATTTTGTAAAAATCCTAATAAATCAAAGTTTCAGTTCTTTGTTTTCCATTTCCCACTGGGCCCAGTTTAAAAACCTTGATCTAAAAAGATCAGGAGGCCAAAAAAACAAACAAACAAACACCATTTATATTTATTTTTGCATGAGCATGAAATTAGCCATTCAACATAAAAATCTAGTCTTGCTATGGTAAATGTCATAGCACACACCTTGTGTAAGGTTTGTTTTTCCCAAAACAGCAGGAACCTCCATGCTTACCTCTCTGAGTTTCTCCCTGAGCGCCTCCCTCTCAGCGATGCGTTTCCTCCTGTCCTCCTCCTCCTTCAGAGCGTCTCGCGTCTCTGTCCTCAAGTTGTCGTCCTTGAGGATTTTGCGGATCTTTTTCCGGCCTTTGCGCTCCTCTCCATCTGGATCCTCACCATCTTCCTCTCCACTCTGTGAAAAAGGACATTAAGTTCAGCTCTTTGATCTCTAGCCCTCTGGTGTAAAGACCTAGTCCTTATCAGAAAAGGAGCAAACCCCAAGATGCATTTATGGGTCCAATAACTCTCAAAACACACTGCAGGGTAAGTTTAAGGAAAGCTTAGAAGCTCTGCATGACTTGACTTTAAAACTTTAGTTGAATTTGCCTCCACCACAAAGTAATCCACCCAGAAATAAGAAATTTTATTAGGTTGCTTCTAAAACACCTTCTCGTTATTGCTGGAGGAGTCGTCCTGAACTTTGATTCTGCGTCGCTTCTTTTTCTGCTGCTTGTAGCTCCTCTGATTCTCATCTTCTTTCTTCTTTGCTGATCTACAGAAATAAAAACAGGAAGCATGTTTGTTTTTTTCTTCTTTTATGTCCACCGACAGAAAACGGGTCTAAATCAACAGAAAGTAAATGACCGCTTGGACAAGATCCTGCTTTCTCACCTGGTCTTTCGACGCTTGCTGTCCACCTCTGAGTCACTGACCTCCTCACTCATCCCAGATGCAGAACCAGACCCTGACTTCTCAAAGTCCGAGTCTTCAGAGTCGTCGCTGCCAACTGATTTATAACAACACAACAAAGTCACTTACTGGTTTCTCATTATGGGAGTCCTGTTAATAAAAGCCAGAATATACCTTTACGTGAAGACTTTTTCTTGCTGCCCTTGCTCTTCTTCTCCTTGCTCGAGTCTCCAGATTCACCCTCGCTCAAGGAGAGCTTATGACGGAGCAATTTGTGCCGACTGCTGCGCTTCTTCACATCGACGTCAGACTCAGAGTCTTCTGTGAATTCATCGTCTTTCAGGACAGAAAGAAAGATTATGAAAGGATAGGAGCCAAATGTTCTTCTCGAATATTTCTGCGCTTGCATATTTCAGTTTGTACTCTACCCTGCTCCTCTTCGTTGTCCTCTTTTCCTTTTTTAACTTTCTTGGAGGACTTCTTTTTTGTGTCTTCCTCTTCATTGTCAGAGGAACTTTCTGCTCCTGAAGAATAACTGGACTTTATTTGTGCAAGAAGCATTTTCTTTGCAATCCTTTGAGAAGGGAAAAAGAAAAAGAAAAGCCCCATTAAAGATGCCATGCATTTTATTAATCAAACACAAGCACAAAGTGTTTTTAGATCCACAAACTATCAAAGTTCAAAGTTGATCCACAAACTATCAAAGTTCAAAGTTGAAACATAGTTAATTGGTTGGTTTAAAGTAAGTCTTTAAACCGTAGTCAACCATGAGCAACAACTTAATCCCTTTTTAATGAGCAAACATTTCCCTAAATGAAGAGATTACTTGCAGACAAATTAGTCTGAGCACCTTGGTGTCGTTCCACTTATTATTTTTTTTAGAAAAATGAAAGGGAAAAAAAAAAACACACCCTTACTGAAATATTAAGATTACAAAATTCTACAGCAGAGAATCTGTTAGGGTTTCAACCAGTTCATGTTGCCTAAATGAATGAGTCCAGGGAAATAAATTATTCTTCAGCATACAAGTGTTTAAGGTTAAATAAAGCAATAAGCCATCAGAAGCACCCAACTAATGGGTTTAACATTTCTACTTAACCTGCAGCCTCAATTAGAAGCAGCTCTCCCTGTTTTCATTCCTCTGATTTTGTCATAGTACATCTAGAAACTTCAAAACATTTTGTTTATGTTTTATAAAACAGACCAACACAAACTGGTGCATAATTATGGAATGGAAAGAAAAACGATGACTTTCAAGACAAGTAGCAACGTCTACATGGTTTGAACATTCAAGATATCCTAAGTGTGTAGAAAAAGACATACCCCGTTACTTTGATACCTAAAATAAAATCCACTGCGACCAATTCCTTCCCAAGTTACGTAATTAGTAAATGGATGTCAACCGTGTGTAATTATTAAATATCGTCGATGCATTTCCCCAGTACCTGTTTTCAGGGTCGTCGTCGTCGTCTTCAAAAACTTGACAATTGTCTTTAGGATCGGCCTCGTCTCCTAGCAACGACACAAAAAAACACCATTATTTCCCAATGAAGCCATCAGCACTTTTATTATGAAGTTCTATAAAAGTAAAATGTACTTCAGCTCACTGTCAACAATATTTTATAATTACATAAAATTGTGTGGGGGGAAAAACTAAAATCACGACATTTCTGAGAAAAAAAAGAAAAGAAAAAAGAAGTTTTAATGCTCTATGAGACTGAAAGAAACTTTGTGGAAACTGAAAGCAGCAATATTGAAAGGCGTCGTCTTTGCATATTAGGAGAAACCAAATGTAAACATGTCTACACTGAACAACTTTACCTGAAGACTGATTGAAGACTCCACTGCCGCCAAGAACATTATCCTCCACAATGGGTTTAATCTTTTGCTGGTCACTATCCTCTCCGGAGTCGCCTCCAGCCTCCTCTCCTTCTTCCTCCTCCTCCTCCTCCTCCTCCTCAGATGAGGACTGTAGCTTGGAGGCAGCTTTTGGGCTCCTTCCCTTCCGCTTCTTTTCATAAGATCGCTTCTGCTTCTTATCAGACAAGTCTTTTTCATTGTCCTTGGAGTTCTCCTGTTTCTTGACGCGGCTAGACCTCCTCCTAGCTGTGACTGCTTTGCTCTTAGTCTCCACATCTGAGTCAGAGTCCGAGTTGTCTGAGCTGGCTTGTTTCTTCTTCTTTTTGGACGTCTTCTTGTTTTTACTCTCTCCATCTGAATCAGAGTCCGAGTTGTCCGAGCTGGCTTGCTTCTTCTTCTTCTTCTTGGACGTCTTCTTGTTTTTACTCTCTCCATCTGAATCAGAGTCCGAGTTGTCCGAGCTGGCTTGCTTCTTCTTCTTCTTCTTGGACGTCTTCTTGTTTTTACTCTCTCCATCTGAATCAGAGTCCGAGTTGTCCGAGCTGGCTTGCTTCTTCTTCTTCTTCTTCTTGGACGTTGTCTTCTTGTTTTTACTCTCTCCATCTGAATCAGAGTCCGAGTTGTCCGAGCTGGCTTGCTTCTTCTTCTTCTTTGACGTCTTCTTGTCTTTACTCTCTGCATCTGAACCTGAGCTTTCGGACTTCCGTTTGCGTTTGGTTAGCATCTCTGTGTCCTTCGAGGACGTGTCTGATTTGAAGAGACGCTTTTTAGCCGTTGTGCTTTCCTGTTCCTCATCTGTGCTGCTGTTGCCTGTTGCAGCTTTCTCTAGTAGAACAGGAGGAACTTCGTCGGAGTCAGAGTCTTCTGATGTTTTCTCTGAACTTTTGGTCTCTTTTTTAGTGTTACTGGATTTCTTCGATGGCTTGGCCTTGGCCTTGCTGTCTCCGTCAGATTCTGACTCAGAGGAGTCCTTCTTGCCTTTATTTTCTCCCTGCTTCCTTAAAGGAGTGGTCTTCACCCTACTGGAGCGGCGGGTCGGTGGTGGGCTGTCGGCTTCTTCTGCTCTACTAGAATCAGTGTCTTTCTTAACGTCTTTTTCCTTACTCTTGCTCGGCTGTTCTGTGTTTTCTTTGTCCTTCGACCTAGAGGACCTAGAACTGCTGCTTTTTACAACTGGTACAGGAGTCAGTTTGACTATCAGGTTCTTAACTCTGGGTTGGGGGCATTGGGTTTCTGGAGGATGTTCATTTGACTTTGTATCCACATCTTTCGCTGAACTGGTATCGTTCAGCGATGAGAGCATGGAGGAGTCAGCAAGGCTCTCCACCATCTGGAAAAGCTCCTCAGGGACTGAAGGAGGAACAGACATAATGTCGTGATCCAGGGACGTTTCAGCAGTAGATACTGGCTCACTGTCAAAGACCTCGCTCTTAATTGTCTTTTTGGGGACGCTTGTTTCTGTTTGGTGGTCTTCCATTTCAGGTTTATTGGACACTTCGTCTTCTGACTTCATGTCCTGCTGGTTATCCAACTCTTTCACCCCTTCGTCCATCGTTTCTGCTTCATCAACAGAATCTGTTTCATTTGACGGCTTTTTGGGCGACTCTTCTGTTGAAACCTCTGTTTCATTAGGCAGCTCTTCAACCGTTTCCATCTTACCAACTAAATCTGCTATACTGTCCTGCTCCTTTGACACCTTGTTGGTTTTGCCAGATTTACAAACTGAATCATTCTCATCGGGCGGCTGCTTAGTCTCCTCCTTCATTTCTTCTGTGTCACAAATTGGCTTAACTTCATTAAGCTGCTCACCGTCCTCACCAGGAAGTGAATCTGCAGAACAATCCATCTCGTTGTTTTCTACAGGTTCCACAACATTGCCAGTCTTTCTCACATGTTGCCCTTCGGTACCATTCTGCAGCTCCATGTTTCTGAACTCGGGCTTCAAAGCCTCCTCCAAGGCATTGTGGGCTTTCCTCAGATCTGAGAGAACCGCCTTGAAGGCTTTCAAATGGCGATACCTGATGGTGGCGTCTGCCTGGTCGTCGGTCGCCTGCTGGATGAACTGAATGAAAGTGTTATTTAACCCGGTTGTAGTTTCAACAAGCTTCTTTGTCTTCTTGATTAGATCTTTGGGTATCTGCAGATTTTTATAGGAGAACGTCATGGTCCCCAAGCCTTCACTGTGTTCTTTCCCATTTGCGATTGCTTTCTGTTCCTTGGGGGATTTCTTCTTCTCTTTCTTGCCTTCACGCTCCTCAGCTTTATCTGTTTTTCGTTGCTTCATTTCCACTTCCTCTTTCCTCTGCATGATGCTGTGGCAGTCAGAGACCAGATCCTGGAGGGGCTCGGACCGGCACACATAGCAGTGCCACTTAGAGTTCTCATCTGTGATGCAGGACAGTTCCTTCCTGCCCAGGTTGCGCAGTATGCACTTCTTGCAGAAAGCGTTGTTGCAGTAGTCACAGCAGATCAGCTTTCCACCCTCAGCACACCATCTGAGGACAAGGGTTAAACAATATTTCAAGTTAAACAGTGAATACTTTTCTACATGTTGCTTTTAAAGGTTTTTTTTTGAAAGATCTAAAAACAGACGATTCGGAAGAAGCCAGACTCGTAAAGGACTATTTCATTCTAAAATATTTTCTACACTCAGACAAGGATTTGGCTCATGCAAATATGTTTAGCAGCAGTTTTGTTCAATGTTTTTGTTTCATTACTTCACTATCCAGTAGCTGATGGAGCTCGCAGCATATGCAAATTTTTCTGCGTTAATTTGCACACTACCTTATACCATCTATCCAGGAAGCCTACTACTTCACTGCTGCAGATATAGGAATGTTACTTTTCTTTTCCCAAACACTATGGGTTCCAAAGCTACCAATACTAGACTCAAGGTTGTATAGTCTTTCTCGCAGGCAAAACAGGTTTGCTAAACAGCTGCAGAAATATGATGACAAAAGAACAATTGACAGGTCAGGGAGAAAGTGGTGGAAAAGTTTAAAGCAGTATTGGGGAAAAAGATATGAAACTTTGTATTATTTTACTTCCACTTCAAAAGTAGGCACTGATTTATGTTGGTTTGTCAAACTCTCAACTAAATACACTGAAGTTTGTGGTTGAAATTAAAAGGTCTAGGGGTGTAAATACTTTTGCAAGGCATTGTAATGCATCCATTTAATTCTGTGTAAGAGGAATTTTAGAAAGTATATTTAATTGTTTGTACAACCTGAAAAAAAGTATTTACTTTGCCTCTTGCAGCTGTAGTTAGATTTATCTAAACGTTATTGTATTTTTACTCTGCTGGAATTTAGGGAGCGTTTGAGATTAGGAGAAAGCTCCCACCTATTTTCAAGGTTTCGAAGGTGGTCTAATAGTTAAACTGCTGCTGATTCGAGCCAGAAATGTTGGTTATCAAAATCCTTTTACGAAGCCTCCAGCATTAGAAGGTAGTAACTGTGTTTAGTTATAGCAGAATGGACCGAACAAGCACAGAGCTGGTCACATAATTCTTGCTGTTCTCATTCTTGTATTCACCCATCTCTGCATGGTAACCAAGAGTGACAGTTAATTAGACAAAAGTCTGTTTTATTTTTTTTCTGTTAACATTCTGATATATTTTTTACTTCAGCATGTCACAAAACAATGTTCTTTGGGTTGTCTCCACCTGCATTGCTCATCCATTCCATCAGAATCCCGGCCGATGTCATCGCTTGTGTAGTATTTGAAACATGACTGCAGAAATAGAAATTAACACGATCAGCAATCCGTAAACAGTACAAATATTAAGAAGGTCACTGAGATAAAGTTACATTTTATTACCTTGCAAATGAGCACTTTGAGCATAGGATGCTCATACACAGAGTTGCGCTGAAACTGGTTTACTTGTTTTCCGCAGGCTGTGCAGTTAACTTTCTTCTCCAGGGTATCATCTGTGACCAGCAAATTAAATGGCTTCTTATTTTTTTCTAATATTAATATATCAAATTTATGTTCAAAAATTTGGATAAAAGCAGAAGATCACCTGTTTTTTTCTGTTTGAAATCCACTCTGAGCTTCATGGCACCTTTGCTCTCATTCCCACTCGGTTTTATCACTAAAGTGCCTGAGAAAATGAAACGGCAAAAACGCAAAGATCGCACTTCATTCCAGCTGCAGCAGAACTTACAATGAGTCCAACTCACAATGCACAGCTCTTACCTTTAGATCCATTGCCTGCGTTACTGTCAGAAGTAGCTCCTTCGTTGTCGCTGTTAGTCGAGGAGTCAGAGTCTTTCTGTTCTGTGTGCTTTGTTACACTGGTGGGCTTCCTAAATTGTGTGTAGACATGCATCTTTAGTGCTTTAAGCAGTATCTGTACCATCAAAATACAACAGCAAAATAAAAGCCATATACATAAATTAAAAGGGAGTTTCTAACCTCCTGCTTCGAGAAGAAGAGGGTTTCATGCTTTCTGATGAGCTCCCAGGCTGCGCAGAAACCAGGATTTATTTTAAGTTTACAATGAAAAATATGTTTACCAGTGTTCAAACTTACAAACAGCACACTCACCTCCTCTCCTTTCTCTCCCATTTGATCTAGGTTTGATTCGGAAGAAGCCAGACTTATTTTACCTGGAGAGACAGACACTTTTGTGAGCGCAGTGATAACGCACAATGCATTCAAGTAACCAAAAACAATGCAGCTAGTTTATATTCTTTGCCAGATGCAACAAATCTAATCTTTGCAGCACACTCTTCCCTTCAATGACAAAATGAAAGAAAACTGGATAAAAGTTGGACAACTTCAGAACTAATAGGTTGGGCTTTTAAGAAAACTGAAATTAGTATCAATTAGGAATGGCCTGATCAGTGAATCCCTTGTTCTTTTGTTTATTTTGTTTTTTGCTTTTTACACTTTCACTAGCATGGTAAAAAAAAAACAAAAAAAACTGCGCCCTTGAGCAACGCTTTGATTTGGGAGATGAGAATTGAGCAGAATTGTGTAAGGCAATTAGCAAATTTAGCAAAGAAACATCAATTTCCAACATAAAATCAGCAGCAACCAAATATACTTGTTTTATGTGACCAATTAAAGTTATTTAGAAACAAACTAAATAAATTTTTAAATGACTCGAAGTTACAGGGACCAAATACGTGTCAAATATTATAAAAACTGCGTATAAAAATTAAAAATAAAATTCCTTGGTTCCCAATTTGACTGTAATCAAAAAGATTTGATATTCTACATATAGGTCAGGTTTCTACTCAGCGTCTTGCAGTAGAAAATACTTGAGACGGAGGCACATCACGTTTTGTTTACCATCAACCTACTTTGCATGGCATTAGATGAGAGTAACTATCGCTCAGTTTCGAGGTCAAAAATTTAATTGTTATGATTAAAATTCAAGTTCCAGCCTGGTTTTTCTGTTCTTCCGTCGTCTGCAGCTTATTCATCTCCAACTAAAACATCTCCCAGTTTTGACAACCCAGAAACTCATGACTATCGTGACGTCGAGTCAATTTGCGGGTTTAGCACTTGGTTGAGACTGAAAACAGAAATTCCTTGGCTCATTTGAGACTGGCACGATTGCATTGGTGGTTCTGCATGCAGGCTCCTGTGCATGGGCATCTATTCAGGCCGTCGTTTCCTTTATGTGGGCATAACATGATACGAACCCGCGCTTTGGAGCCTGGAACTACCGTGTAGCATCCACACTTATTAGCTATGCTGCATTAAGCTGTCGACATTGCAACACAAGTCCATATATTTCATTAATAATTTATGTTAAGACGCTTTTTGCTGTATTAAGCTACACTTCGGGTGTATGCATGTAAGCATTCCACCCTGCATGTCTGTGGACTTCAATATTGCCGGCTGCGCAGCTAACGGTTAGCGCACAGTTAGCCTAGCGTGCTAACTAGCATCGAGGCTGCCATGGCCCGGCTTGCCGCTAACGAAGCCAACACAGTAATCAATGCAAAGATGGCTCGTCTAAAACAAACAGTATAAACAACCTCCATACCTGCTTTCAGCAGTCGTCATTTCCTGACGTACGGCAGCAAGGTATTGTTTTACTTCAGCAAACCCCGGTCAACCCAATGTACTAAATTTCGATGGTGTGGAAGCTAAAATTTAGGGCTAAAAGCCGAAATAACTCCGCTAAGAAGAAACAAAGCAAGGGACCATCTTGCCGGATGACTGTGGACGCAGTAAAATGGCGCATCCAGTCTCAACCGCGCGAGCATTCCTATTGGCTGGCATCGTCAGGGCCTCTGAGGATGTGATTGGCTGAACCCAAAGGAAGCGAAAGCTTCCAGTGAAAGTAGAGCAAAGATGCAAGTACAAGTCCATTTAACACATAATAAACTCAGACAGTAGACTAATTAATCAAGCCGAACTTCGCAGAAGTCTTCTCAGTCCTCCAGACTTAACAACGGCATTCTTTCATGGACATATCATGCCCAGTCTTTGTCTATTTTTCTATATTGTTTTTAGAATTTACACTCAGTGATCTGAGATCCTCAAAGTGCTGGAAGTCCCCATTCAATCAGAGAAACCCATTGCTAAGACACCAGCTAGCATAACTAACATTAGCAAATCATGTATTTTCATCTTGTTGATGGAGAACTGAAAAATGACTCACTTTTGTTGAAGGTCATGTTTTACGCAGATACAAGCCACATTAATCGAGTCCTTCTGCAAATGAACAGTAAATAAAAATAAAAACCTGGAGTAATTGTGGTACCACTATGGTACCACTGGACTTAACCAGTGGTACCATATTTTATACACACACACTCACTTTACATTGCAATGCTTTTTACTACTAATCATCTACAGATATAGATGCTGTAAAATAGATAAAATATTGTCATAGGTGAAATTCTATTCTATTCTGTTATATTACTGATGATTCATAGGCTCACAAAATCCCCCACACCTCTGTCAAAAAAAATCAGTTTCTGATGTAACATGATAAACTTTTCAAAACATACCATGTGACATTTATCATGTGCAATTCTTCAGGAAAACAGAAATTTACTAGGATGAAAAAAAATGAAAAAGCTAAATACTTTTGTAGCATGATTACACACACGCGCGTGCATTTTTGATTTAACTTCAGATTCAAGTCTTCTAGATAGCTCTTCTAGAAGCCCTGTTTTTGAGGAGTTCCCTCAGTTTTTCTTTTGAATGTAGCTGGCCAGAAACTTAATTAAGCCATTTTTCAATATATTTTTGAAGCAAACTTTAACAAATGGGCCACTGCGGCCATTTTATTTTTTACATTTGTTCTTTTAACATGTTTTTTTTAAGTTGGCTTGAAAATGTCAAATTAAAGGTGGAAAAAGTTTTGAAATATATTAATTATGGTCTATTTTTTATGGCATCTTATCAGAGGTATGTCCACTCATTTTGTCATAACTGGGACTTTCCTTTTTTTTGTTACTTTCTTTATTTGTGTCAACTGAACCATGTTGGTATTAGGTCACCCTGAGTGACAGAAAGATCACTGATAAAGCTTGTAAACTGTATGAGCAATTTGGAAACAAAAATGCAAAGAAGAAAAAACTTTTATGTCACCCATGCAAACAATCTTCTTAAAAATATATATTTTCAGAAACATCTGAAAAACAAAGCGAGAAATTCATCTCAGCTCTTTATTTTCCAAACTTTTATGGAATCAAAGACAGACATTGTTAAATGTATTAATAAATAATTATTTAAGACATACCATTTATCTTTGAAATAGAACTTAAATGGATAAAAAAAATGTTCCAGGCCAGGAATTTGGGATGACCATCTAAAGATGTTGATGGTCCCAAACATCACATGCTTTGATCAAATTTGACTGGAAATACATGCCTACATGCAGTGTTTGGTGCCTAATTTTTTAGAACTGCTCTGTCTTTTTAGAAGTTCATTAATATTGAAAGGTCTCAAAAGATCATTTAGGTAAACGATAATATTAACTCTTTCTAAAGGGTCTAAAACAAAACCCAGAGGAATCCCACATATAAAGTGTGTTAAATCCTAAATTCATCATCTTAGAAAATTATATTATATAACACTGAATAAAAAAGCCTTTTTAATGTACAAAAATATGTAATTGCCATATTACAGCCTATACAATCGTAGAGACTTGATCAATGCCTAGAAGACAATCACTAACATTTCAGACAAGAAATGAAGGCCACTAGAGGTCATTGCTAAAAAAAAGAATAATTTTTTTTCACTTAGTGATGTATCCAAATATATTCATGTAAAGTTAATAACCACAACTCAAGATGAACATCCACTCAAGTAGTATTTCGTAAAGTTCTCCAGGAGCGCACTGAGGTTGGGGTCAGCATATCAAGAGCCACAGCGTACAGACGATCCTATACAAAAAGGCTGAAAATGTCACATTCCTTGTGTCTAGCTACTCCTAAAACAGAGACAACGCCAGCAGTATTTTACCTGGGTTGCTGTCCCAGACAAGAGAGGGAAAATGATAGCATTCATCCAAGAAAGAAGGACATAGAGCCATCTGTAATACTGAGGGCAACTCTTCTGGATACCCAAGACTTTGATTTTGGTGAAGGAAAATTTCAGGTAGTGAAATGTACAACAAAAATTGAACCAAAAACTACACTTCCTCCAAGTTAATTCATGACTTGAAAAGGGAAGGAAGTGAACACTTGTTAAGGGCCCTGGCCTCCAGAGGCTGTGCAGTCTCGTTTTGTTTTTGCGGATTCAGGTGTGGTAGTACACCAATCTACACACTGGCTGCTGGAGGCTGAAGGGAAGCGACCCCATTGGAGTAGCAGAAAATCACCAACCCAATCAGATGACGACGAGGTCCACCTGCACCCTATAAAACACTCATGAAATCAGCTTTAGGAAGAGGCTTTGTGCAGCTGACTGCCACTTGGTTTGTTAGCCATTTTGAAGACTGTTTAGGGCAGCTTTGGAGTATTTTTGTTTTGCTGACCCACTTTGCTTTGTTTAGCAGATTCATTCGGAAACTGACTGACTCTAATTCAATCTAGAAGCTTGTGTTCGGGAGGTTTGGTGCTCCTTTAGTGTTTTCTTTTGAGTTGTTTTTAGTTTTAGACTGATTTGTTTGGTTACTTAATTGCTGAAGCTACACTTAACTACTCCCTCACTTTCCCCCATTAGTTTTGTCAGCCCTGTTTTTGAGTATTAATTGGGTCCAAGTGTACTGTTTTGTTTGAAACACTTCTTTGTAATAAACCATTTTAAATTCCACTTTTTATTTTTCTCTGTAAACATTTTTTGTTGCCTCTCCCTGAATCCTTAGACTTGGTGTCATAACATCTTTTCTCCCTTAATAAATTATCCTATTTACTCAGATTACACTGGCCTGGAATTAAAAATTGCAGGGAAGATATGCGACAAATGTCTCCAGGCCGGGAATTGAACCTGTGATCATTGCCACAAGGACTAAGGCCTCAATACCTGCTTTGTCCCTGTGCCACCACAGCACCTGGAATTAAAAATGGCTTGATCTGAAACATTTATAAGTTTGGAAAAAAAAAATTAAATGTACTGTATTTTGCTGTAAATGTTTAAGAGGGGTTTTTCATCCTGTCCTGTGTCATAGTCTTAGACAAACTGTCGTAGGTTAATTTAACATTTGCCTCCAGATGGAGCTCAAACTGTTGCTACTCGGTGCTGCAAAAGTGCACGTATGCTTTATCAGAAGTGGTGTAGTGTGGTAAGGTGGATGTCAGATTTTGCAAAGATATCTATAATCATAGTTTCAGGGCATAGTTTCAAGCTCCAGTCACACCGATTGGCCCCTTTGCTTTCGATGTCAATCAGTTCAGGTTGGCTTCTATTTCCAGTTTAACAAAAAAACAATGAAGTGTTGCAACTTCAGCTGGGTAATAACCATATTAGTAGAATACTTGTTTGTCTTTACGTTCTTTTTGATTGTTGCATATCTTTCATATACTAATAGTTTGTGCACAGTATGAAGTAATAATGACTTTTCTGCACTCCAACAACAAAAGGCAATTCCCCAGGTGTAGAAGTATGCATAAACTGACACTAACAGGAATTTTTTTCTTCTGTCACATTTTCCTTTTACTAATGCGTGGGTTCAAGTTAAAAGTTTGCCTCTAATTATTTCCCATGTGCCTACACACCAGTCATTTTGTCATGTCACACAGGAAAAGAATGTCTTTATGTTAGGTTCAAACCGCAAACATTTTTAAACATCACACTGAAAAGAAGAACACAGAGACAAGTTATTTGGTTTTACTCGCGAGGAGAGTGCTCGGAGACTGCTTCAGTTACAATCACCCGCAACACTCTGAAGGCAGCCCCACTCTCCCCAAGCTTTTATTAAGTTTTGGGAATGCAATGTCTCAACCTCTAAGGGGTACGGACAAACCGGTTGAGACTGGTTTTCAGCAGTTTTGTTATGTTGCGAATGGTAATCAGCAGTTTTGGTATGTTGCGAATGGTCATCAGCAGTTTTGGTATGTTGCGAATGGTAATCAGCAGTTTTGGTATGTTGTGAATGGTCATCAGCAGTTTTGGTATGTTGCGAATGGTAATCAGCAGTTTTGGTATGTTGCGAATGGTCATCAGCAGTTTTGGTATGTTGTGAATGGTCATCAGCAGTTTTGGTATGTTGCGAATGGTCATCAGTAGTTTTGGTATGTTGCGAATAGTCATCGGCAGTTTTGGTACCTTGGGCAGTTTCATATACAACACTCTACTCACGTAGCCTTCTAGTTACTAGAACATCTATCTAATAAAATGAGATAATATGTATGTACATTTTCCAACACTTTAGTAATAAACTAATAATACCTCATCGTTTCAATAAAGTTGCTCGTAGAAAAATTGTCACACGATTGGTTTTGTTTCGTAGTGTGTGTGATCTGGCTTTAGCAGATCAGTGTGAAAAACCTCAAGAGGAACTTCATTCAATCTCTCATACAAGCAGTGTGCTTTAGGTCATTTTGCATATCTAAATGAAGGTGGTCATTGGTTCCTGAACAGCAAAAATTGGAGGTGTAAATTTCTTGGTAAATATAAAATTCTATAGTGGAAAGTAAGCAAGCCAGATAAGACTTCTTCATCATCCTGTCCCAATTTGGTGTTTCCCTTTCTGACGTTGCCAACCACAGTGCTGTGACATAGATATAAGCAGCCGTATTGAGAGTATGCAGGAGAATCGAGTTCTTCTGCTGAACCTGATAGACCTGACTCAGTAGCTTCTTTAGAGACAGACATGAACACCTCTGGGTTTCAGTGCTCCATATTTATTGGTGTGATGATGGTCGTGGCGGTGTATTCAGAATCTGTGCAAAACCGTCCACTAGACAAAGGTAAGAGTGAGAGGCTGCTGCACCGCATTAAGAAGGCAACTCGCCATCTGTTAAACCAGGTAAGAATACTACAAATCACTTAATAGTTTATTTTTCCAGGGCTGCTTGACAATAAGTAATCATGTTTTTATTTTAGAACCTACGGGGATGGGTGCCAAAGGTTTATAATGAATCGTGTGAGGTATGTGGAAAATGTCATATTTTTTAAATGGCTGTATTTGTGTCACAGTGGCCTTTGACATCGTTAAACATTTACCTATTTAGTCCTGATGCAACATACAGATTAATGATAAAATGAAAAAAGGGTTAATTGTCTCTAAATATAAGATTTTACAATTCTTAATTTAACAAATAATGACACTGGAATCTGTTGTCTTTAACTATGAAAAATGAGCTTAGAACCTCATTTTTACACTCCTTTTCGTTTGATCTCAATGAGTTAAGATGTAAAGACCACGAATGATTCTCTAAGTATGAACTCTGTTGGCTACTTTTAACAGTGATTTTTATACTTTATAGCCCCAGTTCTTCTGCTTGGCAAATAAGGTTGTGGAAACGAAGCTTACTCAACCAATGTTTAGAGAGCTAAAGGATGTCCTGAAAAAATACAACAAGGTACAGAATAATTAGCATTTAATCTGAACAAGATTCAAAGAGCTTTTTTCTAAAGTTACTTTAGGAAAACTGAATGTGTTTTTTGTTGGAGCTAAATGTGTCAAATTGATTTTGTTTCAGAGAATTATGGCCCAATGCCAACTGGACAATGAACTGGATGACTATCTACTAAAAGAGTTTATTCGGAATGTGAACGCATGCGCAAAACGTCTCCTAACTCATACCAGTTGAAAGGACCCCATGAAGAATTATGCACCTTAAGTTATTTAATATATTGTAATATTTATTTGTTATATTTATTTCATATTTCTATTTGTAATTCAAGTGCCTTAAAAAACATTAATAAATCAAAATGTGATAAATGTGTTATGCAAGCCTTTCTTTTTATCTTTAGATTAAGCCAGAATAAAATCTTTAAACGAACAGACATAATTTCACAGGGAACCTGGGTGCATTACATCGCTTTGACATCACTACTCAACAAGAACCTGAGATCAGACATGAATAATTTATTAAATAAAATCCACATGTTTGTTGGTGTAAACATTTCACATACACAACAACAACAAAAAAAGCTAGCTTGCATCCACTAAAGACTAAAACATTAAAAAAGTCATACAAGTGCATAAGGGATACAAATGCATACATTTATGGTGCATCACAACAAGTGTTGAAAATAAAAACTTGACTGAAGTGGAGGAAATGGCACAGACATAAGAGCTAAACGGCATGCATGCCCTTAATGCTTCTGATCTATTAAAGAAAAAAGTTTAGAAGGTTTTACGCGCTTCAGCTGAATTGAACTAAATTGCATATAATAATTTGACCAACTAGAATCCAATTAGAATGTATTCAGTTTTTCAGTTTTTCATTCTCATGTTAATTTATGAGAAGCAAAACAGTCAAAGTTTAATTTCTGAGATAAATGTGTTTAACAGGACACTTGGAAGCAGCTTTAGAGGTGTTACTGTTTGTAGGCCAGCGTTGTAATGTCATTTCAAACAATCTGACTGAAGTGCCTTGCAAAAGTCTTAACTCCCTTGTACCAGTTCTCATTTTGTCATGATATAACAAAAACTTTCAATTATTCATAGACAATCCAAAGGTGCTGAGTATTAAAAATGGAAAGAAAATGGTATACAGTTTCTAAAAAGTGTGGCGTGCATTTGTTTTCAGTCCATTTCATTCTGGTATTCCTGAATAAAATGCAACATAACTTCAGAAGTCACCTCGGTGTAAAACAAAGCCCATCTATGTGATTTAATCTCAGTGTAAAACTGCTTTATGAAGGAAGAATGTTAACAGGTCAGTCTCAAGTAGCTCAGCAGGAGCTGCAGAGCTCCACACCTCGGTTGGAAGACCCTGTTGTCGGGTCAACTACTATTTGCACACTTCACACATCTGGTCTTTGAATGCCACTGCTGAAATAAAGCCCTGTTGCAGTTTGTCGCAGACCAATTAGAGGATACAGCTAACAAAAAAATTAAATAAATAAAACGGCGAGAGCCTCCCTGGAAATTGCTAATTTATGTGAAAAACTAATACTGCATCTCATCATCTTAAACACACCATCCACAATGTTGCACAAGGTGAATGGTGTCTTGTCCGTACAGAGCCAGGAGAGACAAAACCCTGAAGGCTCTGAATACAAATGCGCACCACACTTTCAGGTCTCCATGTGTGAGGAATATTAAAAGCAATGCGTCGTTTCCATTACACTTCCCAGTTATGCATTTATCTCTGTTAAAATCATTGAACACATACATTGAAGTTTGTGGTTCCAATGTGGCAAAATGTGGAAAAAATAGAAGAGGCCTGGATAGATGCAAGGCACTGCTTCAAGCAGATCGTCTTTCGTTGTGTCCTATTTTCAAGTGGTTGTTCTCCTAATCAAAGGTGCTGCTTGATCACATTTAAAACCATACCATCTTATGCAGTGTGCGATCAAAATCTATTACTGTTCGACCACAAGCAGGACTAAATACTTCTTTTACGTTACATCAAAGCTGAAGTCAAGGTAAAGCAGTTGTGAAATGTTGACCTCCACATCATCACTGCAGAAGGGAATCGATCACCGTGTCTGGTTTTGCGGATCTTTTCCTGTGGGGAGATGGACGCATGATTATTGTTATCAAACATCCTTATGTAGCTTTAAGTTTCCTGATTTCTGAGAACAGCGCCGTACCAACGTATCAGCAATTTTGATCAGGTTTTTGCGTAATTTTAACATACACACACACACACACACACACACACA
>CAEGAF010064834.1:0-25660 GCA_903067075.1 Micropoecilia bifurca
TCAGTACAAATACATACCACATTTTCCTGTCTGTTACAAATTTTTATTAAAAGAAATTCTGTTGCGTGATCACAAAATTATTTATATATATATATATATATATATATATATATATATATATATATATAAACAAAGGAAATCATAGTGGGGCTTATGTCATGGACTCTTATTCAAATCTTCATTAGTGACTTAAAAAAAAAAAGAAAGAAAGAAATGTTTATTTTATAAAGGTTTCAGCAGCGCTATCTGATCACGACCCAGACTAGGCTCTACGGAGGGGTGTGTCTGATTTCCTGAAATGTGATTGGCTAGCATTCCTAAGGTAACCTGGTGTTGGGTTAAATATTTGAATAAGATCTAAGAACGTAGTGCCTTTGCAGCTTCTTAGGAGAAGTAGTGCATGTGGGAGCCGGATTAAGGCCATGCTAAGAGCTCTCCACTGAAAGGAGACCAAACACTGTGCGATAGTAGAGCTACTGAAATGCATCTGTATTTTCCAGCACTGTAGATATTCACAGGATGGGGGGGAGGGGGAAGAAATGGAAGAAATGCTGGACTCAGGGAATCCTGCTGCGTGTGTTTTTGTTTTTTTTCCCTGTCGATCAAACCCGCAGATAAGACATCTCAGAACTGAGGCAGTGCAATGCTCCCTTTTCTCTCCCCAGCATCTTAAAAAAAAGAAAAAAAAGAAAGAAGGAGTGACCCATCCCGCATTGTAAAGATAGAAACACGTAGGCATATTGGTTCGACAAAGTTGCTGTTCAGTCTTTAAACCACCATGCAGTGGAGACGGCTCACGGTCAGGCGGCTCACGGTCAGGCGTCAACAGTACAACATGCTTGCACAAAAACTGCTACAAGCAGCTGGCTTCACGTCCCTGGGGATTCGCTTTTGTTTCTTTCCTATTGGTTGTTGCTGGATAGAGTCGGAAAGGGGTGGGTTGGGGGGGGGGGCGCTTTAGTCGACTCCCTCGAAGCCTTGAGCGTTCTCCACCGCCATGAGGAGCTTCTCTCTCAGGTCCTCGAAGGATTCGTAGCTGGGCAGATCCAAGCGGTTAAAACTGAGAAGAAGAAAGGGGGAAGATAGATTCACGGTAAAAGATAGAAATAAATCAAATAAAATTCTTCAACACGTTATGTGCGGAGGTGGCGTACCACGTATGAGCTCTCGGTAGCTTATCTGGTGTTCCCCACTGCTCAATTGTAAAGAGTTGAGGGCCATTAGAACCTAAAGTGAAAGAAGATGAATATCCATAAAAAGGCAAAAATGTCGACACAGTAACTTGTATTTACTATATTAAAATGAATAAACCAAACTAGACATAAAAGTTTCTTCTACCACAAAGTTTTAGGCAAATGTTTATCATTATTAAACCTTAACATTTTTCTAAAATTTCTTTGCAAAATTTTGCGCTAGTAAGTAAATGGCATGTATTTGTTGCTGTGACAGAAGTTGGATTGTTTGTCACATTCCATTTATAGCCTGTCATTTCAGACATCCAAAATGGCTATTAGAGTTTCAAAAACACCTTTGAATGAAACAAATAAACAAACGAAAAAAAAACTCATCTTATGAGAACACGTTACCATAAAGTTCAGCGAAGCCATTCATCGGCACTCGCGACGTTCCCGTAACAAACTGGAGGAGTCGGATTCTCTTCTCAGCATCCATTAACAGGACAACCTAACGAGAGAGAGGACACAAAAACTCTCTCAGTGACAAACATTTTACAGGTTTTTTTTTCTTTGTTAACCGTGTATTTATTATTGACGTACGTAAATTCACCCTGTTAAGGTTCAGAATTGTTATTTGTGTGTGAAAGACAGAAGTTCAAGTCAGACTTGGAGAGTGTTTTGATTGCCCGAGGCCTGGGATATTAAAATGATGTCAAAGTGTCCTTACGAAAACCAGAAAGCAACAGAACAAATTGAAACGGGAGAGTGTTTGATGTGTGCGAGTACGTTCAGATAATATCTGGGGCATGTAATACTTTCAGGGTGTTTCATCAGAGCAAACAAGCCCGCTCTTCCAAACAAACTTTGATCTGGCAGGTCGAACACACAGGAACACGACCGGACCCAGCTTCGTCTTCATGCTCATCCTGAGTACTAACCTTTTTGCAAGAAAAACCATTACGAGTCTGCATGAAAGAGTATTCAAGGGAAACCAGATACATGTTTATATGAAGAGGAAAATAAAGTAAAATGGCATCTTAAGAGCCAATTCACTGGGGGATCAGAAAAACTAGCGTCCATCATCTCAGTTAGTTTTTTTGTCTGTTGGTCTAAGTGATTACAACTCTGTGTCCTATTGGCAAAACAGGGACTTTTCAGCATTTATGTTCAGTAGCTTTTTATGACTAGAAGAGTCATAGGTCAGAATTAAGTAGGAAAACAAAGACGAAACTCCCAAACAGAAAATCTTTTTTTTTCCCCAAGCCACCTAAAGGGAAATGGAATAAAACCTCAGAGGACCTATTTCAACATCATTAAAAATGCAAAGAAAGAGCAAAATTTGAAGAAAATATATATTTCACAGCAACTATTGGTATTAAAACTCAATACATCTTTCAATACAGCTGTTGGGCCAGCGGCATTCTGGTAGCGTATAACTCACTCATCTCAGAGTATAATGCTAAAAATCTAATCAAAGCATACTAAATTTAACCTAACTACGTCCAAATATATTCAAATAAAAATGTAGTTCAGTTAAATCCAGTCAGAATCGACAGATTTGTTATCCTGAACTGACAAAAAAAATGTTTCCATCAAATATCTGTTTATCTTTGTGTTCTGGTATCTTTCGATAAATGTAGTATTTCAAATAAAATTATTAGATACATTTTTTTTAAGTGAGTAACTATTTCTTTATTGAATTTTTGTGTGTGTTTGTTTGATCTTTAGTATGTGACGTTCTGTCCGCCTGTGGGAGTCTAACAAACCTTCCAGAACCACTGGATCACCGGATGGTTGGGACAGTAGCCGTTCTTGTAAACTGTGTGTTGTCTCCAGTCGTTAACGTCGACGTCGCCCAAGCCGCACATGAGCAGCTTCACAGGAACGGAGGAGGAGGGAGAAACGAGACGTAAATGCAGGAAAGCACTGTGTCTAAAGCTTACTGACAATGACCAGGGTGTTGATCTGTCACAAAATAAAACTAAATAAAAAAAACACAAATGTTAAGTTTTTAAGATGTCCATACCTCAAGTTCATTTTCATCAAAGATCTTGATCAAATCTATTGGAATGAGCTCAGTGAATCCCTGAAATTTAAACAAAATCCGTTACAATGAGAGAATCAAACCAAAACTAATGTTTTAAAAAGGTAACAAAATCAGATCAAAATGAGTAATTCGGTTTTTATCCACATCTTATACAAAAATAAAAAAAAGCTACGCTTCCCTCTTGTGGAACTTTAGAATCACTACACAAAAATACCTCCAGGAAGGCATTCATCTGCTTCTGGACCCGGTTGACAAACCTCCACTGGATGACCAAGCTGACAGATGGAAGATAATTAAAATATGTTAGAAAATGGAAAAAAGGAGAAAAGAAACAATGGAGATACTAACTTTAAACGCTCATCTTAAAAGAAAATAATAAGAAGAACTCACTCAATGTATTCTTTCTTGTTCTCATTGGTGACCACCATGTCTGAACCGCTGGGCTTCAGGTCAACCTGATATGTCTGAGGAACAACACAAAAACCAGATGAAAGCTAAAACAATCCTCATTGTGTATCGACAAGGATGGTATTCAGAACAATAATGCATAAAAATGGTGTCAGGTATCGGCTCACCTGTCCAAAGTTGTCCTCGTCAATACAAAACCTCAGGTCCAGTTCTGTGGGATCATTTTCCAGAATCCACTTTAGGGAGTTATAGTATTCACTGTCCTGTGGGGAAACCGGCATACGTGTCGGGCTTTTAACTGAATTTCATTTATTAGGTCAAATATCAAATGAATTTTTTTTATGCAATAAATCATTTATGCCAGATTCATAATAATGACAAGAACAAAGTACAACCCCCGTCAGTTCTGAAATTAAACATACTGACCATCTGGGTTTTACGGTGTAAAATCTTTTCTTTAGCACTTAATTTCTGTACTTAATTACAGTGTCTTAAGTAGTTTTACTCAAAATTGGAGAGTTGCTTAATTGCCCAGATTTTAGAAAAAAACAAAACAAAAGTCTTACCACAGACTCCATGTCCTTGAGCGATATCTGTTTCCCCAGCATCATCTTGTAAAATGGACGTATGAAAAAACCTGCAGGGACAAAAGAAAATGTTCAATTTTCCTCATAGGTTATGCACATTATTTTTCAGAAAGTCGCTGAAAACCTACTCATTAAAGTTTATGATGTTCTGATGTTCAGAGCAAAGGTTTTAGGTTTCTGTAAGCCCTTTTATAGGTTTATGAGACAAGTTTGTCACAACACAATGTTCCGTAGCCACATTAAAACACAGTAAAACAATCAATCATCCACAACACGAAGCTGATCTAAAGGGTGAGACATCATGTTGGCTCACTCCCCTTAGCAAAAGTAGCAGCATAAACTCTTTGTGGAAGGATTTTTGACCATTCTTCCAGAAGTACGCATGTTAATCAGCGCAGACCAAAAGGTCTACTTTTGAATAAGCCCATATTGCTTTTTCAAAAATGTGTTTTTAAAAATGTACTGATGTAATATTCTAACCCTAAATGTCTCGTTTCATTAGCTGCAAGTGGAAAGTCCTTCTAATTAACAAAAAAAAGACCTTAAGACATCAGAATGTATACATTTGATAAAATACGAGAACTAAATTACTGCAACTTATGAATGTCTCAGCGATTTTTATTGTGCTGAATATGACCATTTTAATAAGGTTTCAATTTGGCATCTAGTGTAGGCAGTTTCCTAATTTTAACTTGCTTCTGTGTCAGTGATAATAAAAAAAGAAACAATCGCAAAGGGAAATTAGATTATAAAGAGGCTATAGAATCACTACCATCCAGGAGTTTTCCATGAAACACAGCCATTCCCGCCACACGCCCAATGAACTTGAAATAGGAAAGGTGATCCTCATTGCAGAGGCCAGAGTTAGGATTGATCTGGAGAGTGTAATTGTCCCTGGACAAAGACAAGAGAGGGAAAAAAAACATACGCGTCTATACAAGTTTTTAAAATTACATCAATCAAATAAACAAACAGGATGACATCACTACATTTTTATATTAACTTCTCATTGGTTGGAGAAGAGACAAACTGTTGGGTTTATCCAACGACTGCTCACAGGAAAAAAAAAACTAATTTCTGTTTGCTCTCTGCTCTCATATTAAAACTGAGGCATGAAAGAAGACTTGATAAGCAACTAGAACACTTAATTTAAAGCCTCAATGTTTGATTACACTTTTGTTTTCCAAGAACAGTTGGTTTTTACAGCCTCTTTGTTATTCAACATCACTTGCGCACAAAAGAGGCAGAGCTGCGTCATTGCAAGGTGATGATGGTGCCAAGAAAAGGAACAGAGCATATGGCACTTTTATGATCTTGTTTGTGGGAAACGTTTGCTCCAGGATGGCTTTTTGAATACGAGGAAAAGTTAATCATAGTCTAAGGAAGCCCTCACAGGTCTCATGGGGGGGGGAAAGAAAGAACAGCAGGGAGTATTGGTTCACCTCGTCTCCCAAATGCACAAGCAAAGGAGGTTATTTTTAATTCCACTATGAGGCTATTGCAGCTTTACGCAACACTGTATCCTGTGAGCCGTGTTGTCATTAGGAGTTGACGGTTTTTTCGTAATAGAACCGGTCGACACAAACAGCGGGAGGCTTACGTGGCAGAGTACTCGAACAGGCCGTAGTAGGGGTTGAACATCTCCTTGGACAGGAGGAAGAACCACTCCCTGGCCACACCGCCGTAGTCCAGTCCTTTCTCCGATTCAAACTCGATCCATAATCGGGCTTTTAGAACGTCCGGCCTCTTCAGGGACATGATTCGACGGTAGGACTCCTCGAAGATGTTGTTCCTGTGTAGCTTCATCTCAAAGCGGTTGGGGATATCTGCCTGGAAAAGCACAATAGAGCCAATGTCTCTGCTGTCAACAGAAAGAATGGAGACTTTTTGAAATAATAGTGTGGGTATGGCATTAGGAACCATAACTTTTCATGGAACTTGGCAATGGGAGCCGGTCTATTCCTGTAAAAGCAGTCTCCTAAGCAAATAGAAGTTTATTGGGTTTGGACTAAATTTAGATCCATCCTACTAAACATCTTCAAGACACCAACGACACAAGGGTAGAACTCGCTTATTACCGGCTTCTTTAATTTCTTCCTGAAGTAGTCATATTTCTGCTTGAACTCTCTGGAGTAGGGAACAGCCTGCGAAGAAAGCAACAAACAAAAAAAACGTCTAAGAACTGACTTACAGATAAAACGATTCATCTCCAATGAGGCTGAAAATAGTGTCAGATAAATCTGCAGTCTATCATCAGCAAACACTGCTGTGATCTATGAACCAGAAGATTTGTAAGACGCAAAGTAACTCACGGGTCCCGTGATAGCCGGACTCTGTAAACGGGGGTCCTCCCACTGAGTGGTCTTTGTATCTGGGTGAAATAGGCAGGAATATTTTTTGAAATATCGGTTCAGACTTACAACAGAGAAAATAAAACTCCCACATGACGTCCTTCCCATGTCCTGCAGGAATATTTATACCTCCTCAATTAAAAAGTACTCCCACAACCTGATGCACCACCACGTATCATCATGGGTTTGGTGTGTTCAGAGAGAGTTGTTCATATAGTATTTAGCATATAGGCCGAAAAATGTTGTTACTTGGCGTAATCCCTGGTCCTTTGATAGCAGAGTGAGGTGTTTTGCTCTATGGCAATCGACTCTACATGACCCAACTAGGATCACTGTGAGGCAATTCTGTTAGTGAAACACTGAGTGAAGTTAGAAATGGGACTCAAATTCAGTCTCACATTCAAAATATTTGTTGTTTGTGGCTTTTTGTCAAAGACTGATTTCTTCTTGCCACTCTTACCAGATTCCTGCCAATGGATGCTTCTACCTCATCTCTGTGTCAACTTTCTCCTTGATTCTTGTGATGCCGTTTGCTCACTAATGTTCTCTAAAAAATACCTGAGGCCTTCAGAGAACAAATGCATTTAAGCTGAGATTATACAAAGATGGACTTTATTTCTGCAGAGGCAAAAGTGGAAGAGAATTGTTTCTTTAAATAAATAAGTAAAGGGGGTTTAATACAAATGCAATTTTTTTCAGATTTTGTTCAAAACGTTGCATTTGATGACCTAAAGACAAAGCAATTCTGGAAAAGAACAGAAAAATGAGAAAATAAAATAGTGATAATCTTACTGTGGTCTATGTAGAAAGTGCGTCCGTCTGTGTGAACCCTTTCCTCCCATCCGGGCTGGAAAAAGAAGCGAGAGGTGGAAAATGAGCGACACTATTAATAGACACCATTACACAAGCTCAAATAGTCATTTTTAATTCATCCATTTATTTTTCCTTCTTGATTGTTGTTCGAATTGAGCTGGCCAGACGGTCAAAAAGGTCAAAACACTGAGATCACAGCACTGCAGGTGAGGCAAGCTCAATCAGACACACAGCAAGAGAAATAAAAGGATTTCCTGCCCTATTTGAGTCGGACGCATCAGCAAGGCAGGGCAGGGGTTTGACCACAACATAAACTGAACTCATCGAAACTGGTACAAGCCAGCGTACCACCACTGACACGGTGAGCACTCGGTGTACGGAGTCCCGGGCCGGACACGCTCGTAAGACAGCCAGCGATCAGGCAGTCAAACAGTTGGAGTAGATTTAAAGTGACAACAGGAGAAAGGAACAGAGTTGATCAGGGTGTTGCTACGGGATGCATGTTTCTTGTTTTTCCTAATAATGCGGCTGCTACATGAGTAGAGGGGGGGCAAACAAAAAGCTGTCAACACATGCAGCACACTAGCCCGTTCCTTCCTCTCTAACACATTTTTGTTTCTGCTCTCAAAATTCTTGCCTTTTTTCACTTTCCTTCCTCCTTTAATCAGCTCCTCTGTTTGCATTTTCGCTCAAGAATCTTGTCTTTGTTCCTCGGATGCCAATACAGGGTCACAAACATGGAGCAAATCCCGGGATAATGATTAATTTTGGAGCTCTAAATTTATGGATGGATGGAAACTTGTTTAAAAAAAAGTGTAGTGGTAGTGCAGGGATGATGCTGACAGAAAAAGACAAGGTCGGGGTAAAAATACTAAAATACTGAAAGGATAGTAGAGGCACAATCCATCCATGCTGGTCATGAGAGAGAAAAGAAGAGAAAGAACCAGGGGAAAAACAAAGAAAAATCTGCAAGGCTGTCTGCAGGCAATTGATCAGACAGGTAAGGCAGGCAGGCAGAGGGGAGGAAGGCATCAACCAACCTCCTCTGGTAGGTTCTGCCAAACACATATGGCCAGGTGCAGAAGAAACATTAGATCCATCAGAATGGAAAGAAGAGAATAAGGAAAGAATAAGGAAAGAAGAGAAAGAAAACACACACACACACACATGCACACGCACTGTAAAAAGCCTGTGAGATATACAAACTTATGAACTCTTCATTTCTTAACATCATTATCCGCAAGTAATCTTTACCAATCAACCCAAATGACAAGTTGGATTTAAGGTTTTACAAAAAGCAGGATACTCAGAAGAACCTGGACAGATCACAAATGATCGATTCCAAGTTATTGATTTTCAATCAACTTTTAGGTTAGATTAAAACAAATGTAGTGTAACAAAAGTTTAAAAAAAAAAACACCCTGTATAGTTATTGCCCTCCCCCTTATAAAAACTTGTGCAGATGCTACACTTAAGATACATTCATATCACTAAAAAAAAAAAATTAATGTCTTACATTTGGAGAAAAAAATGTATCCAAATTATTATCGTTATAAAAATCACCATTTTCAAAGTAACTGGCACCTCTAAGAAAGGCAATGAAATAATGTTTTATTACTGTTCTCTACAGTCCGTGCAATTACTATAACTTTTAAAACAACTGGGACTGTGACAAAGCAGAACCAGGACCCATATTAACCTTTCCACGGCTTTTAGTAGAAATTAGCTTTCACCAAGTCTCCATAATAAATAAAAATTGAACTAAATAAGGATAGCGATTTTATTAAAATATTGGCCACTCAAAGTCTTTACCTCACATTGTGATTGAGTAAAGTAGTTATCTTTCGTAACTAAGCAGTTGTTCAGAGGACATGCCAGAAGAACCATCAAAATCGAAAACATGGTTTTTGCAAGACTACTGGGGATTTCACTGGAAATAAGCTTCAGTCAGGTGATACTAAAATCACCTGACTGAAGCTTGTTTTATGCCAAATGAGCTTTGGCATAAAACAAAAGATGAATATGTGAAAAGCTAATATTCGCCCAGTACAAGAGAGGTGTAGGTTCTCATTCTCTTACTAGAACAGGATGCTAACCTTGCTGAGGCACAAAGAACCATTAGCTTTTTCAGACCTCCATCTCTTACGTAGCGCATAAGCTGTACAGCGTGTATAAGAGTTGACCCTGGACAACCTCCTCTTTCAATATTTCCTCATCTTTTAGGAAATACCTGAGTGACTAAAGGAAATTGTACAACTGTAAATGCATGGGGGATGGTATACAGTTTATCTGTGAAAACCATGCCTATATATGTGATTGTTTTTATGCACAAAACAAAAAAGTTCAGTCATTATGCTTCTTAAAAAAACAGGTTTTAAGTTAAGACTTTACACAACGTAACCAGGGTGCTAGTAAAAGCAGTGGATGCTGCAACTCAGAAAGAGCAAAAACATCAATCTGTGGCAGGACTTACAGGAAGAGGACCAAGTTCACCAGGTTCCATCGAGTTCTTATTCCTCATATGGACGGGATATTTCAACCTGGGATCCTCCTGAGGAGAAGAGCAAAAAATCCATTTCTGTCAATTTCTTTGATAAAATATTAGACATTCAAAACCCCTAAAATCACAAATAAATAACTAAATAAATCAGAAAAGCTTAATTCTCATGCAGCAGTCATATTTTAATTGCCTTTTCCACCACTAGATGTCACTGTGAACAAAGCTAACCTTTGTTGTTGTGCGTTTAGACTTTAGAGAAATGTGAAGATACAAAAGCAGCAGTGTGTCAGCTCACCCAGGTGGTGGTTCTGCTGTTGTGGTCGATGAAAAAAGGCCGTCCATTAGGGGCTATCCTCATCTCCCAGCCCGGGGGCAGGAAGCTCTGCTGGGTCTTGTGTTGTGATTTTGGGGAGCTGTACGGAGACAGCTGAGGAGACTGCGGATTGGAGAGGGTGTCTTTCACCGCCCTCCGCACCTGGATGTTGTTGGCACCCTGGGGGGAAAAAAGAAAAAGGAAAAAAAAAAAGTTTCATAAATCAATTGATAAAAGCAGAAACGGAGAACATAAAGCTGACAATGGATTTAGATGACTAACACTTTGACACGACAACAGGAATGTTTAATGGCAGCAAACAGGACATTCTGTACAGAGACTGCCTTCATCTTCTGCTAAAAAGCAAACAAACTTTCAAATAACCACATTTACACCCTGAAATGATGTTGGGAAAAGTTCTCATTCACTTTTCCCAACATATAAACATATTAGAATGTTTTTTTTTTTTATCAGTCCCATCTCACATAAAGGAGTCCAAGTTGTCACCAATGCTGCAAACTTGTCAGTGATAGAAAAAGTGTCAAGTCACTTTGATCAATAATTTAAAGAAAACCGGTGATCCCCTTCCCCCCCCCCCACTATTTATTTCTGGTGACCAGGAAAAGCCCATTTCTATAGTAAATACAGAGAGGTGGACTTAAAATTTAAAAAACAAGACAAAACTAAAAAAACACAGAGAACAGAGAACACACATTAAAAACATAACATATTGCACCTTAAACCACTTAAGACTGTATCTATTCATGTTATAGCTACTGAATATTAGTAATTACTTGTGTGTCTCCAGTCAGTGTTGCTCATCTTTTTTTTCTTTTTTTAACAGGAGAGGACCAGAAAAGCTCGATTAATTAAATCACCTTCACTTTAAGTTGTAATTACACCAATCTCAGAGAGTGTGTTTTATTTCCTTTAATTTCCTCTAGTTTATTATTAGCCACACACTTTAATTAAACTTTCTCCAGGTCTGCTCCCTGTTGGCAGCAGATGATTTTCAGCAATGAGTGAAACTGTGAACGGTGGTGGAGGGCAAAAAGGTGTGCTGATGTTAATTAGCTATGTATTTTTCCTCCGACATTTCTGGTCCTCAAACCATAATGAGTTTATAATATTCAAAGTAACTTCATCACAGGAACATTTCTTGCCTGGAGCTGTACTAATAAGACACTGTATATCTAAAAAATAAAAAGTCATCCGGCCAAATTTGCTTTAAAAAAGGTCAAAATACAAAGGTGAAATTTAAATAGTTAACTTGAAGAATCAGGTGTTTCACACGTTAACTGTCAGAGCCAACAGATTATTAACAAACTTCAACTAGTAAAACAAAAACTGGACTCATTGGAGCAAGTTGTTGTGACTCTATGGTTACCAAGAAAAAGTAACTTTCAGGGTTTTTATTACTATATAAAACATTAAGAGCTCAATCAACCATTTCAAATATCCAAAAAAATCAAAAACAAAAACAAAAAAAAACTGAATAATCCCTGTCTCAAGTTTGTGAAGAATCAGAAGCAACATAATTTATATAAACAATGTAAGTGCAAGTTTAACATGTAGACATGAAAGGCCTGAGATGTTCATTAGCACCTCAGGAAAATAAGTTTAAAAACCCACAAAATAAATTCCTGATTCAGCATAATGTCAGTGAACACTAATGAAAAATTTATGTTTTTGGTTGTTTTTTTTTTTTCAGAACAGCCATTCAGAGAAATGAATGCATTTGGTACTTTACCACAGCTTTGTCAGAAGTTGTATGCCTAGATGTCTTACATGCAATACATGTCAGGGTTGCTTTTCCACAAATAGATCTCTACATTTATAAATTCACTTATTAATTCGTAGCACCAAGAATATGTTTCTGCCTGTTGCAATAAGCAATAAAACAACTACTAACATGATAAATTAAAAATGAGCTTGATCATTTCCATTCTGATAGTAAATATTTTTAAAGGCCGATTGTGCTTAAAGAATCATAATCAATTAAATTTATGATTTTGGTTGTGTGTGGTTTTTATTAGAATTTTATTTTATTGTTTTTTTATTTTTAAAATGTCTTCCAGTTCCACTGTTGTATTCTTTACAAAATTACTCTTTGAACTGACAAAGCTGAATTATTATACCAACATAATTGTATCACTTAAAAATGGACTTACAACATCATCATTTTTCACAATAATTTCCCGGACAATTTTTCGGCCAGCAAAATGCATTACGGCAGGCCTACTCATATTGTAATAACTAGCTCAGATTTTCTATTGAAGAGACCAAGACAGCTCAATAGTCAGGATATGATTCAGAGAGATGACACCAAAACAGCAGAAACGCTGCCGCAACCTGTTGAAATCATACAGGAGAATACTATGTCCTGTCCAATCAGACAACGGAGGCAGTACAAACCGCAAACAGCAGGGGTGCTAAAATTTGACAAATGTGACTCCATGGGTGGTGGAGAAATTTGAAAACATGGAGGATAAGGGAGAACAAAGAGGATAGAAGTTAGTAGAGGTTTCTAATTCTCACCTCCAAAGGGGTGGAAAGGGTGACAGTGGGAGAGCTGAGGCTACGAGGTCGTCGGACTTGGGGCTCATGGAGGTGGTGGTTGGAAGCATTGGAGGAGGATGAGGAAGGGGTGGAAGCGGGTACCAGGGCTGAGGCAGACCCTGATGCTACTGCTGCTGCTGAGGTGCTGGCTCCGTCTTCAGTCAGCTGTTGGTGAAAACAGCACTTCAGAGGTTAAGTGGGGTTGGGATTTCAAGGAAGAGTTGTTGTCTGACGGAATGAATCATGGAGCATCTTGTTAAACACGCCTGTCTGCACTGGGGTAGTCTGGGGTGCCAACTTTCCACTCAGGAAATGAGTTCCTGAAAATCTCAAAAAGCAAGAGTCATTTGGGCCCCGAGAGGAAAGGATGAGTTATGACTTGCTAAAAAAAAAAGACAAACAGCAAAAACTGAGTTTCCAATGAGAAAATGGAGGCAAATGTTTCATCTTCTCTGTCTGAGTAAAAACAGCAAACAAACGAGTTTCACAAAAGGAAGAGACAATGCAGTGATGAACATGTATGAGACAGGTGATCGCTTTTTTTGGAAAAAGTTGATATTAGAAGGTAGAAGGAGAGACACGAGCAGCAAAAGCACACCGAGTCAGTCAGTATCGGTCTCACTGTGAGTTCAGACAGAAAAACGGAGGAGAGGTGGTGAAAGGGAGGAAAGAGCTGTAGTTACACATCCATGCTGGGACCAACCAATACAGAGATGCACTGCAGTCAAGCAAAATGCTGGACAGGAGAAGGAAGACAAACATTAGAGTGGAACAAAACATGAAGTCAGACAGAAGGAACAGCAGGAAAGAATACTTGAGTTTGAAGGCTGCACAGAGGAGAAGAACAGAGGAGGACAAAGGGACAAACGGCACAACAGGAACCGAGTCGGCCCAGTCCCATGCATATGGCTGGCCCGAAAGCCAGCCCTCAGACCCGCTGTACCTGCACAATTGGCCTAGTCCAAGTAGTGGTGCGGTTGTTATGATTGACGTAATAAGTTCTTCCCTTGGAATCCTTCCTCTCCTCCCATCCGGGGGGCAGGCCGGGAGTGGTCAAGGTGTAGGAAGCTGCCGAGGGGGACTGATCGAGTGTGGAGAGACAGAGCAAACCAAAAGAACAGCTCGTCAGCGGAGGCTTCAAAAACCCAAAAGCATGTGCAGGGAATGTTCATTCATTCATTGCTAAAAAACAATGAAATAAAAAAGTTGAAAATTGATAGGGTGTTGTTCTGAATGAAGTCACAATTTGTTAGTTTTTCTTTTTTTATTTGTCAGAAAAACACATTTGATATTCCTGTCAAGCCAAATAAGTAAGAAACATTGAAAAAGGAAAAACTGATGAAGTCACACATCTGAACACCCAGACCAAATCCATTGTGCTAAAAAATAAAAGTGTTGCCTTTCCTAAAAAAAAAAATCCTATCTATTAATTATCTTTGGCATTTAATTCTGTTTAATCACAAACTTTAATTTAACTTTTTAGGATTTTATGTTACAGGTCAACAAAAAGTAGCACCCGATCGTGATTGTTTCACATTTTCCCCTTCATAACGCACACTGATGCCACTTTACACCAGAGAGAACTGTTATCTGATCCACAATAGGGGAACCAACAAAGAAAGAAGTTATTCAGTTATGATTAAAAAAAAAAAGCCTTGTTAATTGAAGTCCTCCACCAGGAAGTACTCAATAATAAACGTGTGCGTTGCTGTTTTATGTACTTTGCAAGAATAAATGCCTAGAAGTCATGTTTTTGCTCTGCAGAAGTTCAGTCTTAATGGGTTGCTTGCAAAAGGAAAAACAGTCCATCTTGCACAGGGGGAAATAAGGATGACTGATGTTTTAAACTGAACAAGAATTGAGGTATTACCATGGGCTCCTCACCACCTGACACAGTTTGAGCTCTTGTTCTTCTGGTCTGGGGACCCTGCTGGTGTTAGACAACAGGGGAACAGGGTCTTTAGTTCACAATTTGTTTCCATAGGCAGACGGAAGGTGAAGGAGGGGAAAAACTTGGGCATGGGTGAAGGAGAGTGGGTGGATAAAGAAGGGGGATTGATTCTCAAAGAGAGGTGAGGATTGGCAGAAAAAAAGGACTTATTTGATTATGAGCCAAGGTGACAGTGCAGAGGCTTTGAAAGTGCAGGGAGTAATTGACACAATGGACTATTTTTAAAAGATGGTTTACGACTGTGGTTTATTTTTCAGTTAAAAAAGGGAGAACACATTTTCCCTGAGGAGTGGCATTTTACTCTGCGCCAGTACAGTTTCTCTAATCAGGTCTGAAAAGTAAACTAAAGTCACACTAATCAGGGAAAATGAAGTGTTTAAAGATGTTAGAGCAGAGAAGTGATTTTATGTGCCGACACAAAAAAGATCGATAGTTTCTGAATTCAGAAAACGAATCACAAAAAGAAAAGTCTTGCACTTAAAAAAAAAAATCAGAAGAAATGCAAGCAAAAATGAAGATATAATTTCAAAAGCGACAGAAAGATGCATCTGACTGTGACTGTTCACTTATAGGACAGGTATTCCCAGAACGTCAGCAGACTGCTGGAAACCTCAAATGATTTTATGCTTTTAAATGATTCAAGAGAGATTTGGACCAACAACCCCAGATCTACATATTAGCTTCTTTGACATAAAGCCACATTAAACCCTATGGCATAAACTGTTGATGCACAAAATCTCTATAATCATCTCAAATTAATATGTGACTCCTGCAGCATTTTTTGGAGCTACATTCACTGAAATCTATAAATGCAATTAATAAGCAGTGAGGATTACTTAAGCCAGTGCATTTTTGTTGGAAAGTTAAGCATCACTCAACAGCGGAAACAGACAAAAAAATCTCAACCCAAGTTATTCAGAGGTGTACTTTTTCCACAGAAAGACTGGTTCCTTCAACATAACCAAATGCACCAAAACAAACATTTCTTCTGGTTCTTCCATAACTGCACCTCAGCCTATAAAGAACATCCCAATTTATGAGCAAAACCGACATCTGCACTTGTGCTTTTTATTGGTCTGACGAAGCAAAATCTAAACGCTGTGACTCAACTTCGCAACCGACATCTGATTCAGACCATATGACAGTTTGTTAAACCAAATCATCACTGATGTTGTGACTCAGAGGATGAATTTCTGCAGCTGCCCTCAATCTGTGCTCCCACTTCTGGTGCATTGCTGCACCACCAAGATCTCCACCACACAAACGAACACAGGTGCACATGAATCACAAGAAATACAGCCACGAGTGCATAGGAAGAGGTGTGGTTATCCTATAAAAATAGAAAGATTACAGCAAGGTAGAAAAAGATTCAATTTTAAGAGAGAGAGAATATGTCACAACTCCCCTCATATGAAGAAGGCTAAAATAAAAGAGGGATAGAGAAGGAATAGACAGATGGCGCATCCACAGGAATCAGACATGTTAATCGGGAGAGCAAGTTAGGGAGCAAGGAGAGAAAGGGAAACAAAAGGAAGAAGATGCAGGAAATGCAAGACTTTAGATATATGTACCGTTAGAGGAGGAGCCTGGGCCTGATCACTGACACCATCTGTCATACTTGAGGACCGGAGTCTGTTTGACAGCTGGCTCTGTTTAAAGTAAGGAGGACAACGGGCAAAATGTTAGCTGGAAAAGAACAAGTCACCAGCAGCAAATTCATCTGGTTGGAAAGCAAAACACCGTTAATCAGCGTTGAGCAATAATTTGGGCCCGGATAAAAAAAAAAAAAAAAAAAGATAAAACAAAATTTGGATTACCAGAGAGGAGCTGGGCCCTGGCAGTTCACCGTTGGTTTCGGGGGCGACTGACAGCCTCAGATTTAGGTCTTCAGAGAACTCCTGAGCAGCAGGCGTTGGCGAGTGCTGCGGGGTCAAAACGGAGGAGGGAGCGGGCAGAAACTGGGGCAAGCTGTCGTTGGGATCCTCTTCGGTGATGAGCTCCCAGGACTGAGGGAGGAAAAAAAAGAAAGAAAGAAAACAAGAAAAAGCATGTTTTTCTGACCTCGTCACTCTGGATAGCTGTGGCTGTGTGTGTAGGTGCGTGTGCGTGTGTGAGAGTACTATCAGTACATCTTCAGTCTGTTCTCTCACATTGTCCATGTCCCTGGAGTCCATGCGCTCATTCTCTAGGTCTTCGCTGATGTGGCGCCGCGCACGGAAAACGCGATGTGCCTCCTGGTTTATTTGCCGCTGCTGATTGTCGCTCTCGATTTCTGAGATAACATCCCTTTAAATTAACACGTCAAAGTTAGTTAGAGGTGCAAATATTAAAAAAAAAAAAAGCCTCAATACAATTAGTAAGTGTGGCAGGGTAAAGGGGGGGAAAGCAAGTTGCCATAAGAGGCAAAAAGCCTTATTAAGAAACCACATTTTTTCCGATTCCAGCTTTTGTCCAAAAAACAAAACTGATCCAGACGTACATGTTTGAAGGCCGCTTCCACTGTGTGGTGCGGTTGTTGTGGTTCACGTAGTAGGTGCGTCCCAGGTTGTCCACCTTTTCTTCCCAGCCTGAAGGCAAAGGAGGCAACAGCTGCTGGGGTCGCTGGGAGCCTGAATCTGCGGACTCATCCCAAACCTGAAATCAAATTCAGGGCAAGACATTTTAAACTCACAGACTGAAAAAAAAACTTCATAATCTTTATTGAATTTAAGAAAGCACATAAAAACACCATAGCTCTGACCGGTTATATTTTTCTAACTCTTTTATAGTACTTTCCGGCATTTTGTCCAGAAAGTAGCTGACAGCATATCTGTGACCGTACTTTAAACGTCTACTCATGCTGACAGGCAGGACTTTCCATCACAGTATGGTACTGTGCGATACGGCTGCCTGGGGTTCGGCATTTTCTGGTTTTCCACTAAAAGTAGCAACCTGTAATTGAAACCAATCTTTGTACGACCTCAACCGAAGTTTTAAGCAACCTAAACTCCAACCGCATAGTACGATGGAAGACCATGCTGAGTGGTGAAACGTCCCCCACCTGTGTGTGTGTGTGTGTGTGTGTGCCTGCTCCCCTGCCCTCGTTGCAAAACACACACACACACACGCTTCCTATGAAGTCACTTTAAGTCTGGCACCACAGAAGCAACATAAATCACGCACATTTGTGCAGACGGACTGCATATTGGGTGCATGACTAATAATTACAGCAACATATCCTCCACTCCGAGTTGCTTTGCATGAGAGTAGCCGCTTGATCAACATGATGTGATAAGCAGACGTACGTACAGACAGAATCTGTCTGTGTTTGTTACAAGATCTGTAGGTGATAAGCAGCTGATCGCACTTTGAAACAGGGCACACTGTCTGCTAAAGATGAAGACAGAATCACATGAAAACATGTGCAAGACAGAAATACGTGCTTCAACACTGGGCTAACTGAGGGAAATTACAAAAAGAGATGAGCCAGAAAGTCTCTGAAAAAGTATTTCCACACCTTGAGCATCCACCTGTTTGAGATTTTATGCAACACAGCAACAATGTAGTGTACTTGTGAAAGAACAGGAAAAAGAACAAAGAATCTTCCTTTTCCTTCTACTTCACAATTACGCACAATTTAGTGTCGGTCTCTCACGTGAAAGAATGAAATGCACTGGTTTTAAAGTGGCAACATGTGAAACAGTCCTAGAGTGCGAATACTTTTGCAAGCCCCAAGTAAAAGAAACTTTCCGCTGTGTTAGCGGAGACAGAAGAACAGACGTTCAAAGTTTGAGAGACGAAGCTTCTGTTTCCGCAAATATCAGCCCACATTTTAAATGAATTTTCCAGACCTCGACCTGGAAAAGACTTTATAGATTCTGGCAACCAGAGGTTTCCCAAATTCTCAGGAAAAAGAACAAAAAAAAAAAAATAAGACTTCCCCTCCCTCCTCCCACTATTAGTAGACATTCCTATTGGTCTAAAGTCAGACATTTACTTTCATCTTTCAGCTCAGAGAGATGCTGTCATTGTTTGAAAGGAAGGAATGAAACCAAGATCCTGTCTGGTAGAGAAAAAGAAAAGGCCTTAGGTAATGCAAAGTCAGATGTTTAAAAAAAAATAAAATAAAAAATTACACATTTAACAACAATACTGTCTGAGTTCTTACCTCAGCCTCTTCCCTCATCTCTCCAGCCTCCTCCTCTTGTCCTCCTTGTTTGGGCAAATAGGCCATCTTCAGACGCAAGTAACCCTTCACCCTGGACTTGTGACTGGAACCACAACACGACCTCTTTAAAGTGTAGGTCAGTTTCTATATAGTGCCTGATTTTATTTCATTTTTAGCAGTCTAATAAAAGTTGGATGGACGATCATGAGGGTTGAAAATCATTCCAGTATCAGTTTTTATTCATTGGATTGTGTCGCACATATCTGAGTCGCGACTTCAGCAAAAACCAACCTTCTTGGTCGAAGCAGGAAGTCTTTAAACGTGTACGGGCGCTCCATAGCAGGATCCTCTGTCTGTAAAGAGGATGAAATTATAAAAGTCTTAGACAAAAACTAATTATCGCAATCTTTTCAAAAGGGGACCACAACCCCTTCTGAACCCATCCCACCATCATTATGCAACACTGAGGTTCTCCTGTTTCCTACTGAGGAGCAGAAAGGTCGCGGATAGTTCTCGGCTTTCTCACTGCTCCGTGGCTGGGCACAACCAGTCCATGCTGGCTGCTCACCATGAAACCACCCAGTCGGATGCCGCACACACAAAATGTCAGTTTGCACAACTAAATTAGAAAGAGTATTCAATAACACAGTTAAACGCCTATTTAAGAAACATGAGGAAGCTATCGAAATCAAAACCTGCTTATAGATGTTTTAAAGCAATCACACTGCAAACATGAGATCAATAAGATAAATACAAATGGTGCAAGATTACACTGAAGGAGCTTTCAAAAAGCGTGATTTCTCCAAATCTAACGCCGCGATGTTTATGTCGACCTGTAAAAATGTGCTCCGTGTTTCTGAAGGCAGACGTGGGGCAGTGCTGGACCACCACGCGTGAGTCAGCTTTGAATCCTGACGCATAGCAGAACTCGTGTGACAAACTACTACAGAGGAAAAGATGACGACTTCAGAAGTCCCGTAAGTATGAATAAGACAAATTTTAACAACTTGCAGTAATGTAAAACAGAAGTGAACTGAATGAAAACACCTTAACAGTGGCATTATTCTTCCTGAGTCATGCTCGCACACTTGAGCAAGTAAATTGAAATACAGTATTGGCTAAACTGAAGCAACACACCCTGTTCCTTTCACAGCTCTAAAGACGTCCGCTGTGGCTTTCATCTGCCAACAATTTCCACGACCGCTGGGACTCAGACAGGACATTAATAATTAATCCCAACAATGTCCACTAATGGGCTTTTCAGGCTCGACATCCAAGGCAAATCTCAACTGAGCAACAGTCAAAGCTGATGGCACACTTGTCAGATGTGGGGAAGGACCATAACTTATTGGTTTTCATTATGCATGGGCTGGTGCGGGATACTCAGAGCCTGATGGGCTTGAGCATAATTACCATACTTAACATCAGACCATTAAGAAAAAGATTAAATCAACACATATTATGATCTGACTGCCTACATTTGAAAATAGAAAATGTACAAACCATCCCTACTGCTGCCAAGTAATTTAATTCTAATTAATGTAGTTAAAATAGGGCTCTCTGCAATATTTATGTTTTGTTATGCACAGACCTAAGTAAAACTCTTCTGTACATACTTACTAAATGTATAATTTGTTTTCAAGTAAGCATGCTTCTTGCACGGAGTAGTAAGATATATTGCTACTTATCGAGTCTAACAAGCGGATACAGGTTGATTAATAATGAACTATGTTCTTAGGTACCCATCCTGCACCTGACTGCTCAAGCCCAGCATTATAGGCTACCAGATGTAGTTTTAAAACAGCATTCCTAAAAAGGAGTGATCAGCAGCGCTCTGTTCATTTACTTACAATGAATGTCCAAGTTTATTATCACAAGAACAAGTTTTCATCTGATCTATTTGGTTTTATTCAGTTCAAATCAGTTTTTCATACAGCCCTGAAACACATCAGGTGTCTTTCAAGGCACTTTACTAGACATACCAATCCCTTTAACATGGAGAAATAATGTTAATTTAATCCAATCATATAAACCAATTCAGACATAATAAAATGCATTCTTATTTAATTCCTAGCTATTATGCAATCCCAGGTTATTTTGCCTCCTTAACGACAATAAGCTATAAATTTTGTAATTACATCCCAATAAATGTGCTCTTAAAATAACCTGTTTATACCAATTTTCAAACCAAGTTATGTTTGGACATTATTTTAAAAAAATTGTTTCACTATTTTACACTGAACAGTTAAAAAAAAGGTTGTTCAAATACTGTGCATCTTTTGTAGTTGATAAGATGGCAACAACATTTTCACAAGTCACATGCAACTAAGCACATTATGGGTAGCTTTGAGAACTGTAATGTCTCAATAGTCTCCCAGGAGGGTGAACGCAGAGAGGGGAAAGCAGGGCTAGACCTGAACATAATTACAATCTAATGGGTAAATATAATAAGTGTCCCACATAAAAACTAAATAAAAAATTCTTCAAAGAATCCACAATCAGTGAAAAAAAAATCCAGTTCAGGGTTGGAATAAGAATGCAGAGTTGCTTATGGAACATAAACAACAATTTGCATTTGAATCCCAACCCGGGTTCAAGCGCTAGGGAGAAAAGGGGTGCAGTGAGGGAGTCCCTCCCTCACCCCCCCACTGTGCAGGGTGGAATGCAAGAATTTTAAGTGATGAGGAAGAATCACAGTGAATTCCAAATGCTACCATTAAAAACTAGAATTTATATTTAAAAAAATAATAATTTAGTGACGACTGAATGTGAACATTGTTTTCAAGAACTACTTCCCAGCACTCAAGGGTTAAATCATGTGAAGTTTTTTTTTCCCATGGGTTGTCACGTTTCACAACTGAGAGTCAGTGTGTTTACATTGTTCAATGCCAGCTTTCTATCCCTAAAATAGTGCTGTTGCCGTTCCACAACAAGCTGGGTCAGGCACTTTTTCACACACAAACACAGCTTCATGGGGGTTAATCAAGCACAGCAAAAGCTGAATGATAAGAAACAGCCGAGTCTTCAGAACAGTGTTGAAACAGTGCGTACACATACACACAAACACGTAAATAACTCACCGGCAGATGACTGAGGGGAACGTCGACTTGTCCAAGGAAATCATCTCTTGTCTGGTGGGAAGAAATGAAGAAGATAAACTTGAGACGGTTCCATGAGGGCATTTTTGGAAAACCGAAATGTCCAGCAGGGATAAAGAGGGGAAAACCACAATGTTGAGAGAAATTACCTGGTGCACCAAAAGCATCACTTTGATTTTTTTTTTTAATCAGAGAGAAAGGCATAGGGATTTTTACATAAAGGGCAGCCCCATCCAGAAATAATCCTTAGCCTTATGTATGAACACCTGTAGAAATCTGAGAAATAAAACATTATTTTTCATAGATTTAGTAAACCAAACATGGTTTATAATAGGAACAAATTTTCTAGCATGGGAGCTTGATTATTAATAAAATATAATCTAAGTTAGATGATATTTGTAGCGAAAACTAATAGTGCCGTATAGCTGCAGCTTTTAGACCATCTCATCTCTGGAAATTCATGTTCAAGTAAACTTAATCAAAAGCCCACAATCTCTTCCAATAATTGCATAATACCACAGGTGTCCAACAAGGATCAGACTTAGATTTTATTTAAGGACAGGCTTTTAATAACCACCTCAGAGGAGCAAAGTAAAAAAAACAAAACCCTTTGACCCCAAGCCAGAAAAAAAAAAAAAAAAAACATCCACTGCCACCAAGTAGAAGCCAAGTCAACTGACGGAGGGTGAGAAGGACAGATGTGACGACAGGGCAGATTCAGGAAAGGTTTTGTGATTGCAGAGGCCCACAGGTTTGTCCATGGTTGAGCAATGATTACCTGTCCGATGTGAAAAAGGCCATTCTTGGAAGTAGCCTGTGTGTGGGACACAACTGTTTATAGACAATTTGCACAGACTTACAAAAGTGTTTGCTTACTGGGCTGGAAAAAAAAAATCCACTGAACCTTAGTGAACTAAAGTGAGTGTGATAAATGAAACGTATATAGATTGTGGGAGTGATAAAGGAAAGATAGAAGTCAACATCACAATATTAATCATCTTCCACGAGTTCAAACATTTTTTTTCCTTTTGAGAATGTGTATGTGTTCTTTAAGCTGTAACGTTAAATTGAAGGCATTTTTGATGCTTTTGCATCAATAAAAGTGGTTTCAATTCAAATTAATGCTAACATATTTAACTTTAAGTGTACAAAACTGGAAACACTTTCAAATAAACCCCAACTGTGGCACTTTTTAAGATGTTCTGGACGTTCTGGACGTCTCCACAAATAATAAATGTAACTAAAGCAGCAATCAAGTTAATTCCCGATGCGACAGTGTGGTTGGCAACCACTGCAGGTTTTTATGGTCATCAGTTCTACTGTAAAACCTTTAATGCTTAGATACGCAAAATCTGAACTGGTTTACCCAACCATTTAGTAACGTGATCTAAAAATAAATCAATACAACAGATCCTTTACTTTCCACTTGCCAGGAGTAAAAACTACACTTACCTAGTATTTCATGCTGGTTTGAGCTGAGCATTTTAAGTGTCTACATCATTTTTACTTTTATGGTAAGCAGGAAAAAGTTGAGACACCTTTGGGAGATGAGCTCGCCAGCCTCCCTCCACATTTAACATAACTGGAAATCTTTAATTTGTACAACCGTGTCCCATTAAAAAAAACAGGAATGTCGTAAAGAATCTGCACACCCATCCACTCACATTTAAAACATAGGCACACCCAGCAAACTATTCTTGGAAAGGTATCTGAAATGACATCAAGATTGGCTTTCAATTCCCAAGCCACCAAGACCAATAACTTACTTCTAATACAACTTTCATGTGATTCAAAACAGTTAAACATTGGCAGAGATGGAGGGAGAAAAAAAATATCCAGAGATAGAGCACCTTCCAACATTGATAAAATTTCACAATGTAAAATCACACCTTTCTATTTTCACCTCTTTTAATACAAAGCAATGTGTTGAACACTTGACCATTTGCTTGCCAAGGTTGTTAAGGACAATGAGTGTCCTTCCTGAGAAGTAAGAAACACAGTGTCTAAAAGAAAATTTAAAACTTAACATATATAGAGATGCAATCGAATGACACCATAGTGTCCTCTAATCAACAGTCACTCTGCTGATCACATCGAGTCATCTGGAATAAATATTCAGTCAGGGCTGTTTTCTTTTTTTTTTTCATTTCAACTAGGATAATATCTTTACACTGTGGTTATATTTGTGCCAAGGGATGAAATTACAGTGTCATTAAAGGGTCACTTCTGGACTTACAGCTGCTCTCCAGAAACATGTTTTACACAGAGTGGGGGTTTTCCATAACCAACCGGCAGGTGAAAGAGCAACAAACAAAGATGCTAGGCAGGTGAAAACCTATATCGGTTATTTCAAAAATATTAAGACACTAAAAACAGATCACTTTGCAAAACACTGACCAGACGTTTTAAAGCAGGTGGGTCTGTTTTCAGAGATCTGAACATCAGTCAATCACTCCGTTGCAACTGCTGAAAAGGGGACGAAGCATCCATTTTCGTTTTCATTCAGTGTTCTGTTGGAAAAAATCTGCATGCTGGCATTCACCTAGTTGTTAATTTGACCTTTGCCAATCACCCAAACCTTTAAACAGACTAGTCAGGTCACTGCACAGAGCAACATGATCCCTCATAAAAGACATTGTCTGAGGTGTTGACCTATCCAACAAACTCAAGATACTAATGCGAATATGGATTTCTTGTAGGAGAAATCTACTCCGAGTCAATTTGTCTCTTTACGAGTTTTCAAACCCATTTTACACCTAAAATTCAGACTATTATTATTATTATTATTATTATTATTATTATTATTACACACCTTTGAAAGATTTAATTGTTTTTATTCAACTAGGAAGCTTGTTTTTGATAGGAAACAAGTGTCTCTCAAACAATAATTAAAATGTTACAAAAGGAGTGTCCATAATTAAAAGATAAATTTCTGTCTTCATTTGCATTTTATTTTAAAAAATTGGTGTGAAAAATGTATACACCTCTCAAAAATACATGAAAAAATGCTTCTTGTAAACAGCTGACCACTTTCTTTTTGCATGTTTCCACTGGGATTTTGAGTTGTTTTTTTTTTGTTTGGTCCTGACCTCCATGTTGTTCCAAGTTTCCTCTTTGTTATTATCATGTTGTTGAATTGACTCAACATAATACCAAATTGCCCTAATACTTTCAGTCAAACAACCCATGTTGAATAAAACAGAACTCTAAACCTGAATTGGCTAAGAGTATGACTCGGCTTTTCCAGTCCAGGATAGTCTTTGACAATCTTTGTCCATGTCCAAAAGCTTCAGCACGCAGCTGTGAAACAGAATGACTAAATTAGACAAAGCAATGGTATGTACATGCCTCAAGAATAAAAATGGAACGTTTTGTCCCCAAAATGCCTCAATGGCATTAAAGAAGAGGTGACAACTGACTTTGCGATTCAAGGCTAACTGGATTCGGTCCAGGCTGCCACTCAGGTGTCAAAAGTCTATCTAACATACTCCAGAGCCTCAGTGCTGACACAACTGAATTACAAAGCTATGCCCATTGGGGAGATCAGAGATGACAGATAAAAGCCCCTCACAACCACAGCAACTCCAATCTCTTAAACAGCCCAAAGACCAAGACTAAAAAGAGACACCCCTCCCTACACACACACACACACACACACACACACACACACACACACACACACACACACACACACACACACACACACACACA
>CAEGAF010064839.1:0-10002 GCA_903067075.1 Micropoecilia bifurca
CCCCCCCCCCCCCCCCCCCCCCCCCCCCCCCCCCCCCCCCCCCCCCCCCCCCCCCCCCCCCCCCCCCCCCCCACCATCATCTTTACAATGCTTTCTACGTGATCCGCCCCCGGAGAGGAAACAGCCACAATTCTGCTGAAATAGTTTAGTGAGGGAGGAGAGAGTGAGAGGAGAGCAGAGTTAAGGCGCCATTCTCATCTTTAAGTCGCTGCATTTACTGAGGCACGAGAGCAACTTTACACAGGAAGGCGGAAACACGGACCGTTCCTTCTTCTTCTTTTTCTTCTTGGTATTTACTTTATTTCCTGGACTCAGCTGCTGCATGTCACTCTGAGCCGCAACTCTCCTCATTTTTTTTAAATTTTTTAATTTTCTTTTGAAGCGAGTCTCCCATTTGCTCTCTGAACGCGGTGAAGCTCCGGTGAGTCCAATTAAATTATGTTTCCGTCATTCAGCTCTATAGATATTATCTCCACGGTGAATAATTTGGTTATGTAGAAGCAGCTCAGTGTAAAGTATCCTATCCCCCCAGAAAGTTTGTGGGAGATGCGTGTAGTGCGTGTTTTCTTTCTTTTTTTTCTTTTTCCTCACCTGTGAGGTGAAAAACACGCAGGAATTTGAGGCTCGGGTCGGTGACGCCCTCAGTGCTGATGAGCCTCAGTTCAGGGGCCACAGCTGCTCTGCGCTCCGGGGTCTGCATGTGTGTACAGGACTGGAACCGGACTGGGTCCAAGATAGAAATATTTGGACATACAGCGACCGAACCTTTTACTTTATCAATTTATATAACATGACGTGAGGTATATCTTGGCCAGTTTCCTTTAATAAAGCATTAAATGGATAAAAACAGAACGTGGTTTTGGACAATAATTTTATTTTTTACGGTTAACATAATTGTTGTTTTTAAATATTATTTTATCTAAAATTTGTCAACTTGTCATTTCTAGTTCCAGTTTTATCCGCTTTTATAATTCATTTATTACTCTCTCTTGTGCCATTCATTAGTTCCATTTATTGCACTAGGTCTTGTCATTGCTGAGACTCATTAGGTGATTTATGAAGATATTTCTCTTATGTTTATCCTGTGACCGGATCCAGGGCCGGATTTAGGAGATAATGGGTGCCTGGGCTAATGCTAGCCTTGCTGCCCTGCCTACACATGTTTCTGTTGCTTATAGATCCTGATCCTCGAGACGAAGCAATCCCAGACATTGGGGATTATGTGAAAGATTAAAAAACATTTTTTAAAAGTCCACAGAATGCAGTTTTTTTGGCCGTTACATTACGGCGGTCGGATCGCCTCCCTGCAAAGTAAAACATAGGTTGATGGACATATGATTCAGGAGAACATCTGAAGGTTGATAACCAGCTCTCTGTTTTTCTGTCTTCACGATGGCATCTAGTCGACACACAGATACCAGGCACACGTTTAAAACAGGAGAAAGATTAACAGATACATTTTATTATTTAGTTAGTTTTTTTATTTTATAAAGAGATCTTCAAATGAAAAATGTAAGGCAGAAATTTTATTTATTCATTAATTACCTTTTTGACTTTTTTTTTCTTTCATTGGAAGTGGTGCCACAAACCCAGCAACCCATATTCACTTTTGATCTATCTGGACCAGTGAAATAAACAATAATTAACCCCCTCTAAAAAAGAAAATGTGAAAAGTGCATCCTTGCATCACCATGGCAACCACTCAGCTGTGCAGAATGCCTGGGTGGACTGAGTGGTACCTTTGAGGATGAAGCTCCGCCAATGAGCTGCAGTTTCTCCCCCACTCAGCTCCTTCAGACTAACCAGCAGCAATTAGCAAACACCTGGTGTAACTGAGCATTTGCTGAACTCATAGGAGCTACTGCTCAGTGAAACTCTGGTAAAAACATTGCTATAGGGTTAATCGTTTCAAGATGTTAAGTTACAAAGTCAAATTTCTTTAGTCATATTTTATATATGTAGCATTATTATAGCAACTGAAGGTAACATAGTTACTTGATTATGCTATAAAGTGACACTATATGGCTGGAAAACACATACAAATGCCCCTTTAATGTGAACACATGCCCATTTTCATCATCAAGTTTTTTTCCCATTGCACATTTCAGCAACAAAACAACTGAGCACGCTTTACATCATTTTACTTTATGTTTAGAGTTATTCCACCTTATCAATGGTTGTTTCATCTTTATGGTTGAGACATCAAGTCAGTGAATCTGAGAGCTCTGAAGTCGGCCTCCTAGTGGTACCAGACTCAGACCTTTCAGGTGGGTAAGCTCTGCCTCAGTGACAGTCCCTGGAGTGTCTCTGCTGAACTCTGTAGCTCCATTTTAGGTCAGTTTAATTCGGTAGGAAACATCGCTGTCATGGGACTGTCACTGCCGTTTCAGATATTCATAACTCCCATTATTGTCCTCTGGGATTTTTGTTCTTTTGTTTATTTGTTTCACACTGCTGAGGCTGGAACGTACTTTCATGCAATCCATTGTGATGTTGCTTAATACCATAAGAGATCTAAAATCAACAATTATCTTGTCTGCAAGTCCAAAAGAGTAAAAATACAAACGGATAACTTCGCCGACTTCCAAAATAACAAGTCTGTAGAAATGATGTCTTATCCAACCCAGAGGGGAAAGTCTGACTGGGAGAGCAAAGACCTTTGAGTTCCAGTGCAGCTGTTATCTTTGAAAACCTAAAGGAGCGTTCCCTCCGAGGGAAACGGCTCTGTAAAAACAGCAACTGTCTGAAACAGACGGCTTGCAGATATCCAGGAGTCTAATTACGCCCTCTATTAATTATCCTCCATGACTCAGATCCTGCATTCTGATAACAGCCACTTTGCTTCAAACTGAACCCATCGAGGATCCATGAAACGTAGTTGCGTTAACGCAGATGGGAGGAAAATTCTGCTCCGACGGATGGAAACCGAATGTCCCGATGCACTCGAGTCAGGAACTGAACAAACAAACACAGTAAATGCTCCCTGCTGAATGTTTTGTCATTTTTTTCTGACAGATGGGGAAGAAGTCAGCGTCCGGGCGACTCCATGAATTCACTTTACTCACAAGTGCTGTGTGGTGGGGAAATAAATATACTGATCCCCCGTTGATTATTGCTTTATAACTTTGCTTACAGCAATGAAGAGTTTCTCATTTTTATGTTAGTTTTGCTTCTCTGTGAATTTACTGACAGTAAAAAGAAAAAAAACCGTTATGAGAGCACATTATTATGAAGTAGGAAAACATATTTCCATGTCACATAGTAAAATAAGTAACGGATTCTCCATCAAGACGTGTCTTATCCATGAAATCCTTGTTGGCAGGCACAGTCACTTTTTCTACTGCCGGTGACCAAGTTTCCTCACATCTCAGGAGGAATTGTCATCCGCAGAAACATTTGAAGGCTCTCTGGTTTCTTGACTGTTGTTTGGAAAACTTACTTTTCAGTGCCTTTCACAGATTTTCTGTATGAGCGCACTGAATGGTCAGAAATGTATGGTCAGGTCTGGTTAATAATGTTCTTCTTTAAAAGGGCAGTACTACATATTTTCCAGGAAAATAGTGCCATTTTATAGCATGATCAAATAACTATGTTAACGTCAGTTGTAAAAATGCTGCATATATCAAATATAAGTTAAAGGAAATTTCACTCTGTCTCTTTAAAAACTCCAGCTCTTTCTGAAACTCTGCCTTAAGGAAGTCATCATAACATGGCTCCTATATAAATCTTTTAACAACATGTTTACCACTGAGAAGTGGCTCCTATGATGAGCTCAGCAGATGCTCAGGTCCAGCAGGTGTTTGCTAATTGCTGCTGGCTAGTCTGAAGGAGCTGAGTGGAGCAGTGACAGGAGAGAGTTGATCTGTGAGGCAGAAGCTTGAGCTTCATCCTCAAAGGCAGCGCTAGATCCACTCAGGCATTTTGCACAGCTAAATGGTTGCCATGGATATTAAAGGGCTGGATGAGACATTTAATTCTCTGACTTCACTATTAGCCTTTAAGTGACATATTTATTCTAGATTTTTGGGGTGATATTAGGTCTGTTAATCTTTAAAGGAAGTTATGCCCCCCAAACGTTCGAGCTCAGCGTGGCATCAGACGTTTTCAACCCCCCCAGACTCTGATTAGCAGAAGCTGGTTGTCTGTGACCAGCTGTCAGACTCTGCTGAGCTAATGTGTTCTGTTCACACAGCCATCTGAAATGTGATTAATGGTGCATGCTCTTATCTGCCTCTACTGTAAATGCACCCAGAATTTATTCTAGGCAAGCTAGACTTTTTGTGGAAAGGTCATGTGACCACATTGTAGTTATCAAATGCAGAATGGTGCATCAGTCATTCAGGATCTGTTGTTTCTTCTTCTTCAGCTGTTCTGACGGACCCTCCACACCCGGAATCAGGACCGTGCTGATTCTCACACACGTTCAATCTGTGAACAATCGCAGGTCCTGGTTGTGAACACAGTGTCTCTCCACAACAAAATTGGTGCAGTGACTCCAGTCCAACAGCACTGAGTAGGTTCTGGTACTAATAAGTCAAGATGAGCCCAACTTGCATTTTTGTATTTATTTTTCAAACTTATGATAAAGGACTTTGGCTCAATCTAAACAACTCTTGTGATCAGGACGGGAAAATTATGCAAAATGACATTCAAAATGACGGAGGATCAGAGTGACGGACAACAGAAAAGGTTGACCTGTTGCTAGTATCTGGTAAACAACCTGTGGCCACGCCCCTAAGCGATCACCTTAGCTGGAGGAAAACTTGAACAAATAACATAACAAAATGTAAAACATTTGCTTGGGCCCTCTCTTACATCGTATTGACAACTTTGTCAACATTCCACTAATGACCCACTTTCACAATTGCAGTGAAATCAATAAAGAAGAAACACAATTAAAATCTCAGGCGAATAAGTTTGTTTATGTGATGAGCCAAAAAGAAAAAACGCATTGTCATCATCCTCCAACTACTTCCCCGTCTTCTTCTTTGTGGTTTCTGCCAGTGGCAACAGCCATGTTGATCACAATTCGTGTGATGCCAAAAAAACACTTTTGCAAAATAAACCAATTTTGATGGTCAAAAACCCACCTCATTATAGCAGCAAAGCTTTTTATTAAAGAGGTTTTTTTTTAATTAACATGTTTTCATTAAGTAAGTTTATTTTTGAAATGCCAAACTACAAAATTCTGAAGGAGTGGGTGAATGGAAACACAGCCACTAACTGTTGTAATGTCATTCATCATCATCATCATGCCTTATGGCAAAGCACAACTTTAAACACAGCTGTCTGCTGTTGTTAACGGCAACCTGTGTAAAGTCCAGCTCAGTCTGGCTGATAGTTGAGCCATGGTACAGAATAACACCTGAGTGTAAAGACCACTTTACCTTTTGTTCCAGTGATAGGCTCAGATGTTATAGGGTTCTGCAAGTCTTATTGGACAACATGGAGGTTCCCTTGGTCTTGGCCGCCTTCACATACCCACCGGTTTTGAACTCTGACCTGAGGAATCAGGTCAGAGTTCAGCCTGATCTCTGGTTTCCAGCTGTAATCACTGAAGCTGAAGCTGTGTGTTGACTCTAGATCTCTAGAGTATTTAGGTCCAGAGATAATAACTTAGTTTACAAATTAATATTGAAAATATCTTCAGAGAAGGTGGCATCACACACATTTATCTGTAGAAACACATATCTCTACAATCATTTCACTGAACATAATGTTGATTTATTCTGGGGAATTTTTCCTCGGTGGAAACCTTTCACAACGTGTGGCAACGTTTCGACCAACAGACTGAGCCTTTGTCTGTGCAGCAGGAAGCAGCTTCCACTCTGTCACCTCCATCACTTCCCCATCTGCATCAAGTGTTAGCTAACCGTTTGATTCGATGTAAATCACACTGCACTGCACTCAGAAAGCTGAAAATATTTCCTTCGAATCTGAAAAATCTGCACAAAAAAAACAAAAAAGGAAAATTATCTGCCACTTTCTGAGCCTGCATTGCATCAACTGGGTTAGCAGAGATTTTAAGAGGAGATGATTTTATATTGCTACATCTGTAAAATGAATGTACTGTAGCTTTAAAAGTGAGTTTGGTACCATTCTAGTCATCTCTAATAACATGATCCAATTATATGAGAAGATATTTTGAAATTCTAAATACATGTGCAACAATTCATTTTTAAATATTTTTCATGCTTGTTTTGAAGTATGTGAGTGAATAGTAAAATATCAATTAGAAACAATACTATTATTTGCATCTCAAATATGAATATTTGAGATGCATAAAAGGAATCACTCACATAGTTAGGTATGCAAAAAATATGATTTTTCCTAATACTTAAATGCATAAAAAAAATAATTCCCACCATTGTTGGTCTATAAATGCATTAATAGGCTACACACAAAATAGTGTTCAGATACATTTTGGATTTAGCTTAATTGAAATCATATTCTGATGTTAGGAATTTGATGTAAACTGGTTTAATCTTGTTATTCTTTCACCTTTTGCTGAATTCAAACCTGATTTATTCATCAGATAACTTTTATGGTCCAATTAAAAAAAGAACAAAAACAGAATTGGTTAACGTCAGTGTTGTCATTTCAAACCTTAAATTAATATCATAAATGGTCATTGGCCAGAAAAAAATTCATATTTACTGAATATATGTTTTTTATATAAACTGCTCTCACGTTGCTGCTCAGTTTATGAAACCACCAGCCCAGCAACATGCATACAAACAGAGCTGTTAACGGAGACCCATGTGTTTCTGGATGTCAATGTCAAAACTACAGTTAGTTTCAAAAACCGTATTTGAGATTTTACCATTTTTATGTTTGCACACACAGGACCTGCTGCCCTCTATGGTTCTTCTGATTTTGCTAAATGTTTTTAGATCATCAAACAAAATGATCTAAAAACATCATTTTTAGATCATCCAGATAAACTGAGTAAATAGTAAATTCACTTTTCAAATAATTTCTTATCACATGTGGAAAAAATAACTCAACTACGCTGTTAAATCTCATGTTTCATGTGTGCAGAATTGCTTTAATTCAGCCATGTTGGAGTGTTTTCTAAGATGAGTTGTTTTGCAGCAGTGTAAGTCTAGACTTTGACTAGTCCAACTGAAAACCTTAGATTTTTTTTTGTATAGGTTTGAGTCAGAGACATAGTTCATGGTTTGCTTTTGCGTCGAGTCTTGAAGCAGCAAAGCAGCTCAACACCGTCACACCGTCACCATGCTTGTCTGCATGGTGTCCTTCTGTCTTAGCTTTATACCAAATTTAAAGGTACACACACTTTTCAACAAGTCTGATGGACAGATGCATCTTTTTCTTTGCAGAGGTTTTGGCTTCGGTACGTTTTACCCAGTCTGAGTCTGATTGTTGATGTTTCTCTGGGTTTGTGACGTTCTGGCCGAGCTATGGATGAGCTCCTGTTAGTAGTTAAGTCGTTTTTTTCAGAACATTTCTGTGAATCTTGTGAATGGCTGTTATTGTAGTTTCTGGAGTCCCAACACTTCTGGAAGATGTTCCAGACTGACAGACTTTCATCTGGTTTTGAGTCTTTCCAGAGCCTTTGGTCTACTTCATGTTGTCAGACTGGTTCTATCAAAAGTTTTCCGAAATGCTGTTAGTGGTTATATATGAATGTTTTACATTCAGCTTGCTTTGATGCTTTACTACTTACTGCTCATTTCATTTTCAGGGAACTTGATGTCTGTTTTTGCCCTTAAGCTCATCTCATTATCAGTATTTAAAGTGACTTCCTGTAGAGTAACAGCACTTCCTCTTTCTGTTTTCTGTCCATCTTTTATCTCCAGCAGCATGATGTTCCCATGATGCCTCTCAGCCCGTCCAGGATTCCTGGAAAAGCAGCGCTCTGATGGGAAGGAGTTGAAACAGAGACAGAAGAAGAACTTTTTATTTGTATTTATTTTTTTATGTGGATTATAGAGAGCCTCACGTGAAGCTGGATTAAACATCAGTTTTTCAGCTGTCCAGATGTGAACTTGCCCTTGCTGGAGATTTTTTTTTCTTCTTTCTTTTGGATACCTCTGTAAGCCGTGGAGGTGAAGGGGGTTCGGAATCCGGCAGGCTGCAGCTATGGACGTTGAGCGGTTCCCTCCCTCCTCACCAGCCACCTCTCGTCCCGTGTCACCATGCTCACCAGTGAGATCATTCTCTACATCGTCCTGGAGCTGCTGATCGCCGTGTTCTCCGTCCTGGGGAACGTGCTGGTCTGCTGGGCCGTTTGCCTCAACAGCAACCTGCAGAACATCACCAACTTCTTCGTGGTGTCGCTGGCCGTGGCCGACATCGCCGTGGGAGTCCTGGCCATCCCGTTCGCCATCGTCATCAGCACGGGATTCTGCTCCTACTTCTACGGCTGCCTGTTCATTGCCTGCTTCGTCCTGGTCCTCACCCAGAGCTCCATCTTCAGCCTGCTCGCCATCGCCATCGACCGCTACGTCGCCATCAAGATACCACTCAGGTGGGCGCAGCAGAGGACGATCCTGCTGTCTTGTCTGTTTAGTTTCTACACTCGGAGAAATAATCCTGTCAATTTACAGTCAGATGCTGGCAGCTATAGACGCCAGAAGTTTACTGCAAATGCACAGCAGCTGTACCGTAATTAATCCTGACAGTAGATTACCGTCAATGCGAGTAACGGTGTTACGTCAATCTGCGTTTCCCCATCAGATACGGTATCTGATGGGGAAACGCGGATTGACGTAACACCTGTTTAGATACTGTGAAAAACGGTAAGATACTGGCGTCTGTAGTTGCCAGCAGTTGACCGTGTTTTGAACAGTAAAATACAGTTTTCCAGAAAGAACGATCAAAAAATACCGGTAGCTACAGACGCCAGTTTTTTGTTTTTACCGTTCTTTCAGAAAAACGGTAAAAATATTTTTTTTTTAAAAAAGCTTCTGTCTGTAGATACCAGTATTTTACTGGACAGTTACCTTTTCAATCCTGTAGTTACCTTTTAAAGTGGTGTATGTAAATACTGTAATGACATCGCAGACGTAGTACCGCCAACAGGGTTTATTAGAAATAAGAGGAGCTGCTATTCCTGAGGCTGCAGCTGCGCTTCTAACAAATCGTTACACTCAACTGAACAGCTTCACTGGTAACACTGAACTCTCCGCTCTTCCGGTTCTGTCAGCATCGGTCCCCCGTCCACATGACGGGTCCATCACATGTGAGGGGGAGTCAGCAGAGTCAGACAGGGGAACCCAAAACACTTTACACATAACAGTGATCACAATGCAACTTATAACAAATACACATAACCATATGGAGCCAAGCAGAACTAAAATACAGAGTCGTTAAAATACTACGGTGGCCGACAGGTGCAAACGCGCTGCAAACACGAGAAAAACAAATACAACAAAGAAAAGACGCAAACAAAAAAGAGATGCAAAAAAATATATAAAATAAGTGTTCCAGACCAGTAGAGCTTTGTGTTCGAATTCAGGGTTATTCTTTCAAGGGTTGAGAAACGACCCGGTCAACGGAAGAGGGTCCTGAAGGCACAGAGCCCTGCAGAGAAGCTGTAGCCTTCAGCTAGCCGCTTAGCCTTCAGCTAGCCGCTTAGCCCTCAGCTAGCCGCTTAGCCTTCAGCTAGCCGCGTAGCAGTGACGTGCGGTGAGGTTCATTGCTGGTGAGGCACTGACTTTTGACTTAGACACCATCCATGTTATTGGACATAAGGAAATTTCGCGCATGCAAATAACGCTGGGAGCCAAAAAGACTAATCATTTACATGTCATCCATAGCCGCGTTAACTCAGTGAAACTTAAAAATTCTATGTGCTATGATCCACAGCAAAATGATCTGTATTCGCCAAGCTACGCAGACTCGTTGTCATAGCAACCGACAACAATGCCACTTCATGTTTTTAACCTGAGTGAAGTTGGCCCCCCCACCTTCTTCAAATCAGACAAAATGGGTGTCAATCAACTCGGCTACGTTTGTGCAGGTTTGTGCAGCAAA
>CAEGAF010064892.1:0-17202 GCA_903067075.1 Micropoecilia bifurca
AGCCAATCAGAGGATCACGTTACATTGCTTAGCCAATCAGAGGATCACGTTACATTGCTTAGCCAATCAGAGGATCATGTTACATTGCTTAGCCAATCAGAGCTGTGGAGAAGCTCTGATTGGAGGAGCTTCACTCTCAGCAGGGATTTGAATTTGTGTCTTTATTTACTTCAGCAAAGCTCACAGTTTACACCCAACTCTGTAGCTTTCAGTGATCTTCTAAATCTGCTCCTTAGTCGCATCTTTTCTGTGTTGGTGCTGCCTCTAGTGGTGTGGAGCTGGTAACACAACTAATATAATTACATTACTAAATCAGAATACTGCAAAGTCTTTGTTATTTATTACTATTTTTTCCTTATCTTAAGAATATAGAGCTAATTAAATGATCTAAACCTTAAAGTGGTTCCAGTTTCACTCGATGGCCAACCTGTTGAAACTGTGACACATTTTAATACCTTGGGTCGTTCCTGGACAGTTCAGCTCAACTTGCTGAAAACACTGACTATATTTTGAAGAACTGTTCTCAGAGACTCTACCTTTTAAGAAGGCTTGTTTTTCCACCAATCTTGACACAGTTAGAAAAGCCTGTAAAAACTTACAGATAAGATTGAAGAGGACTCACTTATTTTCTATTACGCTTTGCAAATTCAAATAACGCCTTCTTGATTTAGTTGTGGCATGCTCTATAGACTTTTCTTGAATTTGGGGAAAAAAATTTTGGGAAAAAAAATCATATTTTATTTATCCCTACAGAAGAGTTCAGTGAATGTGCATATGAAACTGGTGGGTTTGGTACCTCAAAAAAGGTTAAGAACCACTGAGCTAAGAGGAGGAGCTGCACCTCGAAGGCAGCGCATAGCTGAATTGTTGCCATGGAGATTAATATGAACAAATGAAGGTAAAACTCCAGGTATGTTTTGATGAGGGAATAACACTATAAAATGAATAAAAGTTGGCAAAAAGTATTTTTTACGTGACACTGTCCTTTAAAATCAGATTGGTGCATCTCTAGCTCCCACTCTGCTGAATCCTCCAGTGGATTTGGTAATCTGGGTGAAAGGTCGTTTTTCCTGAGAGTTGTCTGGATTTTAATCTCGGAGGTAAGACATGAAGAGCTGCATGTTCCTGCACAGAAACTTCAGCCTCTCATGCTAATGCATTCAATCTGCAGAACGCTTTGATTTCTTCAAGGGCGCCGGCTCAGACACGCCGCCGCCGCATAAACACGATGACACAGATCTCCCTCTCTCTCGCCCTCGGTCTCTGCCGGGTCAGAGTCGAATCCTGGCCTGACGGTGTAAGGAGCGCCTCAGAGGTGAGTGGGAGTTGATTGAGTTTGCTCAGCTTCAGCCCATGGGACTGCAGACAATATTACAGGACACACACACACACACACACACACACACACACACACACCTGAGGAGCAGCCAGCGACTACACACTCAATTTAATCAGAGCTTATGTCTATGGAAGTGAGCATATGTGACCTCCTCTGTTTCTGCTCCTTCCTGCGTCTCTTTCTGTTTGACTGTATTTCATACTGTATGATAAAGAAAAACAATAATACATGTTCATAGTTAAATTATGTTATTATGAACGCATGTTGGTTTGAATATGAAGTGATCAGAGGATGAAGTCTGATGGTAGACAGAAACATTTACAAACTAGAGCCACGCTAAGAAAAAAAATTGAGAAAATATTTATAGTATTGCAAGAATTCGTACAAGAATAAAGTCATAATATTACAAGAATAATAAACAGAAGAACAAAATTGTAGTATAGCGAGTATAAAGTCATAATACTACTTTTTTTCTGCAATACTACAATTTTATTCTGGCTTTTTACTTTATTCTTGTATGACTTTATTCATGTAATATGACTATTTTAAGGATATTACAATTTCATTCTCAAAATAATTCTCATATTTCCAACTGAATATACAACTTAATTCTTATAATATTATGGCTTAATTCTCATACGACTTTATTGTTGTAAAACGACAACTATTCTCATATCATTTCAACTTCATTCTTATAATATTCTGACTTTAATCTCCTAACGTGTTTTTTTTTTTCTTAGAACGGGCCTAATACAGCGTCGTACTACATCTCTAAAACACCACAGAAAACTTACGTGATTGCTCACAACTTCTGCTTCTGTTTGATCGGTTTGAATTTTATCAGAGGAATCCAAGTCAATGGGAGAAATTCCAGATTACACAAAGGAGTGAGATGAGAATCTAGCAGAATTACACAGGAAAACATCCCTTCCAAGGCGTTATCTAATTTTTCAAAAAGTAGTTTCTTTAAAATTTTAGACAAAATCTCATGACAAACTACAGCTTGTGCAGAATAAATAATCTACAAAGAGTAACAGCCACTCAGAAACTAAAATTTGGTCTGTAGTTTTTATCCAGTGAATAGAAACTCTTTTTTTTTTTGAGCTGTCGTGACACAAAAGGCCTAAACCTGGAAAATTTTCGGAAGGTTTCACACTTCTGCAATATTCTGCTTGTTTCGACAGAGAAAATGTTCAGAACTCCATATTTTTGATATCAATAATAAGAAATCTTCACATTACAAAAAAGAGAAAGAAAAGTGTGACCAAGACAACATGCTTGTGTGGGCGTGTGAAGGTGTCATGTTACTACATCAGCTTCGGATGGTGTTTGTGTTATTAAAATCTCTCTCAGGAATAAAAATCAGGTGTTTTATTTTTTTAACAGAAAAGCCTCCAGATTACCAGAGTCATAATTCTCCTTTTCCTCCATCACATATTTTCTTAAATCCATCTATTCCTGCCTGTGTGCCGCTTCATTCAAGCATAAATTTTAATAACTTAGCAAAAAAAAAAATTGGAAAAATGAGAGATCAGAAGATTTAAGTAAAACATTTTCTCCTCTGCAAGAAGAGCTCATAAAATTAGAATATTATGAAATAGTTCAATGTATTTTGTCACTTTGTTACATACGTAAAGTGAAACTTGCACTACATTGATCCAGTGGAACATTTCAAGCCTTTATTTCCTTTAATCTTGATAACAGAAGCCCAAAATTCAGTCCAATAGATGTTGAATATTGTGAATAAAGACAAGTAGTTTGTTCAGAGAATTGAGTGGAAGGAAAAAGTGCAGTAGAGAAAGGTGCAACCTGGGTAACCGAAGCCTCGACATAATTGTGAAGAAAATCTGTCCAGGAATTTGGGGGCGTTTGATAAGGAGCGAATCTGGCTTTATAGCTGCAGTGTGCAACTTTTATTTATTTATTTATTTTACATATTTGTTGAAACTGTCACCATGTCCTGACCACAAGGCATGAGATAGACAATCTGAAAAATGTAGCTCCTCTGGCTTCTCCCACTGCTAACTAAAAACAACCAATAAGAGCCAGGAGGCGGGTCTTAGCGCTGTCAATCACTCCTCTGCAGCTAGCAAAGCCTGTTTTGAATGCTAAGACCAGTTGGGCGACTGTGGCTCTGTGGATAGAGTAGTCGTCTTGCGATCGGAAGGTTGTAGGTTCGATTCCAGCTTCCTCCTGCCACATGTCAATGTGCCCCTGAGCAAGGCACATAACCCCAAATTGCCTACGGAGCAGTGTATAAATGTGTGAGTGTGAATGGGTGAATGTGGCTCTAATGTAAAGCGCTTTGAGTCGTCAAAATAATGGGATAAAGTGCTTATACAAGTTCAGTCCATTTACCATTTTGCACTTTTTTCATAAAACTTGCGTACTGCAGCTTAGACCTGATCTGAATAGAACCATAATTGGATTGTGTAAAATCGAAACACCATAAGGAAAAACACATAAGCTGCATAAATGTCTGAACGACCATGCAAAAAAAAACAAATAAGTATATCACATTTCACAAAAACATAAAAAATTGTAACTGTGCATTAAAGCCTGCAGCGTGAATGTAGCCTAAGAGACGTTTAAATCTTGATTTTTCTCCTCCTTTTTTTCTCAGTGCCTCTGAAGTTGAAGCTCTTCCTGCCACCCAGGAACATCGTCGTCGGCGTTCACCTTCATCGCAAACCCTCCGACTAACTACGAAAATGTGCAGTCAGAGTCACCTTTCCTCTCAGCCTCTCTTTGCCTCTCTCGACCTGCCAGCCTCGGCTTGGCTTCCTCCCCGCTCCGTTCTCTCTAAAGGTGAACGGTAGCGGTCACTGTCGGCAGATTTGCCCAGAAAATTGAATCAGCCAGCAGGTCGGGGGGCCAGGAAGGCACAAGTGCCAAGTTCGTCGACGCTGATTTAATTTTGTGCATATGTGTGCGTCCGGATTTGTGTCTGTGTGCGTTTCGTACGTTTCCACCCTGCAGAGAAATGCTGCAGCCCGGCTTTATTTCCGTCCGAATGTGAGGAAACGTTTTGTCAGGCAAGAAGAAGAGGGACAAAAAACACTTTCCACACCCTGCCTGTGTTTATCGCCACTCTGCGCTGTTTGCTGTACAATAAAACCTCCAGAACAGATTATTATGTTCTCTGTTTGTGGAGAATTTGTTTTTTGCTTTGTGAGAAATCTTTCCCTTTTTATGGCGATGTCTGTGTGGAAATCTCAGTTTTCTGCTCTGCAGTGCGCCATTGTCTAATTATCGCTTAGCAACCCTTGAAAAGAGGTTTTTGTGGAGGTTTGGACCCTCAACAAAGCGCTGAGCGGTTAGGATCTGCATTTAAAACCTCAGAAATGATGCTTTCCTGGCGTAGAATTAAAAGCTATTTTTTTCATATCACATCGGATTTTAATTGAAGAAATTACAAATGACAGAAAATATATTTAAAGAATTTCTTCTGTAAGTATTGGGGTCAAAGGATGAGAAATTTTGTTTAATTACAAGAATATAGTCATAAAATTAGCAGAATAAAAATGTAATTTTATCAGAGGAATGTCTTAATTTGTTGTTTTAATCAGGTTTACTGAGATCTGAAGTGATTCTTTCAAAGTTCTGCTGCTGCTGATAATTTGATACTGATGTGTTAAAATAAGTATTTTCTTATTTGTAAAAACAGTCTTAAAGTGTAATGTTTTCAGTTTTCTTATTTTTTGTGTCAAACTAATCACAAATTACCACTTTGTTCTAGTAATATTATGAGTTTATTGTATTATTATTTGGATTTTATTGTTATGCAAATTTATTCTAATTTTACTATGTAAAGTTTAGCAAAGCCCTAAAACTTCATTGAAAAGTTGATTCAAATTCAAACTTCATATTAATAGATGCTGGAAAACAAGATGGCCACCATGAACTGGGCTCTGAACTACAGAAACCCAGAGAGTCTACTGGTGGGAAAAAAATTAAAAATTGATTTTCTGAAAAATACATCTTCAAAAACCAAAAATTTGCCAAACAGATTAAATTAATTTACTGCCCAACGCTAGTTTCCACAGATATTTCAGTTTGTTTTTGGTAAATTCCAATATTTTTAACGTTGGAAGGCCTCGAGCCAATAGCCCTAATGTTTAATTCCCTCCACTGGTTTTCTTTCAGGACTCTGAAACTAACATTTCTTCAATGCAGATGTTGATTAAATTAAAAAGTCAAGTAATTTCGAACTTAATTCAATTTTGTTTTTGAGTTAATCTCTGAAATATAAAGATCTGTTTTACTTTAAAGGAATGCTCTCATGTCTTTCCAGATTTGCAGCTCCTATAGGTCTTTCTTTATTCATGTTTTCTAAATACAGACAATATTTTCGACGTCTTTATGTGTATTTTGTTTATTTATTAGGTAGATACCTCATTGTAATTTGAGTTATACTGAATTGTAATCAGAGACACAGAAACACAAAGCAGAGGCTGCAGTGCAGCAAATGTCTGAGTTGGAAATACAAAAAGGTCATCGACATAAAGTAACATCACTAAGGTTGGAATAATTACTTGTCATGTTGTCAAAAGGTGCTTTTCTGGTCCACAGTTGAAAATATCAAGTGACTAGGAAATAAAACTACTATAATTAAAATTAATTACATGTCATGCAGTCAGAAAATGCTGAAAAAAGTACATAAAAAATATCAACGTGCTCATTACATTAGTTTTTCCTCTTACAGGCTTTATTTGTACTTTATTGTCAACTTTGCTGTTGGAACTATGAAAAGAAATATTTCAGTTAAATTTAGCTAATAATTATTCAACTCAAAGGAAAATGTAAATGTTAACTTATACTAACCAATTTTCTACAGAGTTGCTGCTGATGACAGGAAGGATAAATCCCATTGGTTGGTTGGTAACTTAAACCAACTAACCAATGGTTAAATTTTACCACCTCTGTTACTGTGATGGTAAAAATAAAAAAAATATGTAGTCTACAGCTGATTTTATCTCAGATTTTTGTGATTAGTTCACTAAAATTTTAAGAAAATGAGAAAAATGTATTTTTGTTTGTTTTTTTAGTCTTCTTCAAAGGTTTTTACGTAGTTTCCTTTAGTGGTTCTTGCTGCAGCGCCACCACAAGGTGAGGAGGGAAACAGTTTTTCAACGGGTTTAATTTATTTGGCACAGAGTAAGAGAGAAACGCAGCTGAAAATATTACAAATGTTACAGTTGTGGTCCCAAACAGAACCGAATCTTCCGGACTATCAGGTGTGGAAACTTAAAGATTGTTAACATCAAATCTGATTCAAATATCTTTGTAAAATTTCTGCATTATGGCAGATTTCAAAGTCGCAGCAGGAGGAAGTTGAGCTGCTGAAGAAATTATTTCTTTTTGTTATGAATCTGAGACAGAAACAGAAAAAGAGAGACAGAGAGAGAGACAGGCGTCAGCCACGGAGAGAAACAACCAACACCCAGACAAAAAGACGATGAGAAAGGAGATAAAGAGAGGCGCCTCAGGCTGTCAGCAGGACCAAAACAAACACCGGGCTCCATGTCGCCGAAGGGCCCGCTTCAGCCTGACTGACACTAAATTAGACCTTCCTCTGCTCAAATCACAGCTACAAAACACTGTCACAACATCAGCTTCTGATTTACTGCCTTTTCTCCTTCACATTCAGCCCTTTTTATCCTGCCTCGGCTCCACCTTTACATCCACCCTCTTCATTGATTGTGCTGCCCTCTTCACCCCTTCTCTCTCATTCATAATTGAACAGCATTAACTGCAGCGGAGGCCGAGCAGCGGTTTAATTAGCCGCCCGGCCTGCAGAGACTCGGCCTGTACTTTCACTGCCGCAAAACATACATCTAACCAGAGCCCAGAATTCAGAATACCGAGAATTGGTCCTGGGAGTCGAAGGGAGGCTCTAATTTATTGGTGTTATTGGGCAAAAGTTCCATAATGACCTTTCAGGATCATGTAATTGAAGTGGTCTGAGTCGTCCAGCTTTGCTTGGCTCTTTTACAGGCTTGAGGAGAAACTGAACCCTGATACGGCCGTCTGAGATCTAAACATCCCTTAAAGCCTGTTTTGGTTCCTTGAGGAATCCAAAATAAAGTCCAGGTATCTCACCTGAAAATATGGGGGAAAGAATTACGGGAGTGATTTTCAGTTGCTTCTCTCATGCAACAGTTTAGAAGAAAATAAATAATTAATAAAGCAAAAATAATTAATAAACTGGCAAATATCTGTGTTTTTGCAGATTTTAATGTGTTTTTGCTAGTAACTTAGCCCCTACTAGCTCCTGCAGTTAGCTGACTCACAGAAACATTATGTTAACCACTCCTAAAACTACAAAAAAACACTTCTAATGTTCACAAAAATAATGAAGAATTAGCTATAAGTGCTAATCAAAAGACCAAAGTAAGAAGCTACAATTAAAGCTCAGTATTTTTACACAAAAAGGACAGTAGACAGGTTACAAACTATTGTTAGCTTAATGGACATTGTGTAGTACACAAATGATGCAGAGAAACGCTGTCAAATATTCATAAAACTATAACAAAATGCTTCTAAAGTTCATCAAATAATGAAGGGTTTTCTACCAGATTTAGTTAGTAAACCAAAGTAAGATAATATTAAATATCTGCATTTTAACATGTTTTCTCACACAAAAATGACAAGACAGGTTGCCAAGGACACAACTGACACACAGAAATGCTGCGTCTAACTACTCATAAAACTAAAGAAAGGATATAAGCTATAAGAGCTAATTAATAAACCAAAATAAAAAGACATGGCTAAATATCTGCATGTCTCCTCACACAGAAATGACAGTAAACAGGTTACTATCTTCTGCAGTTAGCTTAACGGCTATTAGCTAGTACACAACTGATACACTGCGTATGTCTAACTACTCATAAAGTTCACAAAAACAAAGAAAACAAAAAGGATTTAATCTACAATATCTTAACATTGTACAGACTATGATATTTTTATCAATTACCTGAAAATAGGGGGGGAAACTCGAGAGGGATTTCCAGGTGCGTCTCTTATTCTGCAGTTTAATACAATGAGAGGACAGCGCGAAAGCCCCCTACTGGTGACTGGTGGTCACTACCAATCAATCCCAGAAAAGGCTTACTAGCTGATTACCGATGTATTGATTGTAATTTTCTTTTAAAAAATTATTCAAACATTAATACAACAAAAATATATATATTTTAAACATTTTTAATTTTTTATTTGCATTGTTTTTAGGCTTACATGAATTGATATTTATCCTGAACCTTTTTTTAACTGTCAAGTATTTTAATATGAAATAAACTATAAAATATTTTAGAACTGCACTGGAGACATAATAATAGTTTTTCAACTTACCACACATCTCACGTATGACCCTTAAAAATGACTCCATACTGTCAGATTGGGGGTTTTACTTTATTCTCACTTATTAATCAGGACAATTTCTTATTTGACCCACGAGGTAAAGAAAGTGTTAAATCCAGTGCATGAAGCAGACATGACAGTGCGATGATAAAACATTGACAGGTAGTTTTTCATGGCGTCGGCTTATAGACATTCGGAGTGCTGCACCAGTTTGTCCAAAACGAAAAGTGACACACCTGGTTGTGCAACTAATGAAAGACAAGAGAGCTGGAGAGCAAAGAGGAGAATCTTCCTCATTTTTCTTCGAAGATGTCAGCTGAGACACCCACAAGCAGCCGGTCTGTTACTTCTCAGACAGATGACAGAATCAAATGAAGACAAAAAATAGCACTGACACCTTCAGATGGAAAAAATGAAATCAGTGACAGTGCGCCCTCAGAGCACAGCGGCAATATTTTGATGGCTGATAGACCCCAGAAAACACCAAACTTAAATAAAAATGTGAAACTCCACACAGATCTGTCCCTGGATGATATATTCTATATCTCAAATATTATGTTTACTCACTCAAAACACTCCAAGTCGAACTATCTCGGCTTTATTCGTAGAATTTGTGCACTCAAACGAGGAATTTGACTTCAGCTTCACTTTGCTCTCATTGAAGACATTTGAAATGTAATGAAGAAAACCGGTTTTCTTTCTTGTAAATATGTTTATATACAATAGGACGATGAGGCTGAATCAGTGTAGATATGGATGGTATCGAGTGGTTTAGTGCTCAATAGAGAAACAACCTTGACAACAGATATTTCTGTGGCAGCTGGATTTTGAACACAGCACTCCAAAGTGTGGCCATTTATGGTTCCCTGGATGATTTTGTTTGGTTACTTCAAAATTCAAGAAAGGAGAAAATTAATTGGAGACAAATAAAATCTTCAAGCATTTATCCACATAGGTAAAAGACATAGGTTGCTTGTTTTTTTCCATTAAAGATGACCTACTATGGAAAATTCTCATTTTTGCTTGTTTTTGTGCTTCCATTTGGGTCTCTAATGCTTCTAAAAACAGCCCGACCACTTAAAGAAAAACTCAGCCGGTTTTTGGAAATAAATTGATATTTTTTGGTGTCTGGAAAATGAGCCATTTCAAAAACCTCTGGGCTGTAACATCATAAATTAGCAGGCACTGCCTGTTACCTAGCAACCCCACCAGAGTTTCACCGGTTACCTAGCAACCCCACCAGAGTTCCACCTGTTACCTAGCAACCCCACCAGAGTTCCACCCGTTACCTAGCAACCACAGCAGAGTTCCACCCATTACCTAGCAACCACAGCAGACTTCCACCCGTTACCTAGCAACCCCAGTTTCACTCGTTACCTAGCAACCCCACCAGAGTTTCACCCGTTACCTAGCAACCATAGCAGAGTTCCACCCGTTACCTAGCAACCACAGCGGAGTTCCAGCACGGTTTGGTCAGCTGGTCTTAACGTTGTATGCGCTTTACAATGGCTGTTGGAGAAGACAAGTGTTTTGTTGTCGACTTACCATCCAGAAACCTCTTACTGCATTCTTGCTGGGTGTGCAGGAGGCTCCACTTCTGCTTCTCAGAGATGTACGGTTGTATAGATGGGCATCTGTTTGCAGCCATTTTACACCTGTGAGTGTAAATATTTATTTGGGGGCAGAGCAAGTTGAGCTTATCCACATCAAATTGTGATGGTTTGGGAATCTGATTAGGATGCAACCCCAAGGTTCAATCCTGGGGCCCCAAGATTAGCTGCCATAAATATGCAGATGATACACAGCTCTATGATACACAGCTCTATATCACAGTGACACCAGGTGACTCCGAACCCATCCAAACACTGAACAAATCAATGTGTGGATTGTCTAACATTTAATAGGACAAACGTCTCATAAAGTGTCTCATTTGCCTCTAAATCCAGTTTGAATCTAAAACATATCAAGATATAGAGAACATATGTGATCTGTGGGTTTGTTAACCCCGTGACCTGAAGTATGGTAGGGGAAATGAATGATTTTGGCACAGATAAAGTCATAAAATAGGGCTTGCTTGTTATTTTACCACAGCTGTATTGCTGTGTTGAGCTGTGAGTAAATTCTCATTCCGGTCTGTGGTTTCCATATTCCTCCAGAGTCTCAGTCCCGGCGGCAGCAACGCCGGCGCTCCTGGATTTTGTTCGACATTTAAAGAAAGATGTCTCACCAGAAATCAGTCGCCGCCGTCTTGTAAAGGGTTTTTCATATCTAGAAAATGTAATTCCTCAAATTACGTTGCAGTACTTCATGCCGTCAGAACAAAGTTTGCAGCTGCTGATATTAGTTTAGTCTCAGCGTGAAGGGCTGAGGCTGCGCTTCACATCTATCTTTATAACCGGAGGCTGTGCAGCATATGCAGACCGCCGACTGTGTTCGCACTGTAAATGTGTGTGTGCCGGCAGATGTGTGTATTTGTTGGGGCTTGAAAATGTGAAGGTAGGTGGTGTGTATTCTCTAAACATCAATGAATAGTTTGTCCTTCGTGTGCAGCAGTCGGAGACAAAATTGAATCTTTCCTTTTCATTCCTGCTGGATGCCTGAATAGAGTAATATGCTTCACTCTTTCTGTCTCTCTCCCCTCGACAGAACGCCAAACAAAGGGCGGCTTTCAGCTTTTAATTGAAATACTGGGTTGCATAAAATGCGGCACACTCACACAGAAGTATTCCAACACAGAAGAAAACAGACATGCAGCTTTCAGACCCGACGTATGAATCTGTTCCCACTCCAAGGCCGTCAGATGCTGCTGCGCCCTCATGAACTCTGGGTCTGCTGGGTTTTATAAAAGCTTTTCTGGACTACAAGGCTGGCTCTCCTCATATTTTATATTTTAATCTGAGCTGGAAAACGGTTCAGTTTCCAAAGCAGTTAAAGACGGAGGAATCCGCAGCAACAGTGGCTGCGATTCCATTACAGATTTTTACAAATCTTTGTTTATTTTCCTCTAATGTTGGAAAAAAACACAATTTTGCAACTGCTGGATTTTTATTGCATAAGGAATAAAATCAAAATCACACATGCGCTGTAAAAACACAACATCTTACCAAGTATTTTTGGTCTAGTTTCCAGTGAAAATACTTGAAATAAGACAAAACTAACCAACGGGTCACTTTTCAAGAAGATGTGGGAGATTTTTGAAGCAAATAATTCCTTAATATTGATTTTAAAAAAGTACATATCAATGGAAAAAGTCAAATAATCTGTCAGTGGAACTAGTATTTTTCAAGTGTACTAAGATATTTGCATCAGAAACTAAAATACTTGGTAAGTTTTGCAGGGTGTTTTGTCCCCTTTCCTCAGACTACAACTAATTGGCTTCAGAGGTTTTTGTCTCATTTTAGTGCTAAAAACCTTTCATCAGAAAGTTTCCCTCTCTTGGTGGAACCAGCTGCCATCTTTGCTAAAAGTCGTTAACATCATTATGGAGGACATTGTACCTGTTCTTCTTTGCAGAACTGCTGAACAGAAAGAGGCGTCACAGGGAGGACGAGTCTTCAGAGAAAGATAAAACCTAGCATTGTGTTACCAGCTCACCAGTGGACACTTTTCCTTCCTCTAACAATCTTCCAACCCGAACAAACCTGCGAACAAAAATGGTTATAGAAGATTTACCATCACGACTTTGGGTTATTTTATTCATAGATTAAGAAACAATTTTGTCAAAGTCTTTGAGAATTGATTCAAGTCCATCAACACCATGAAAGAAGTTGGTGAATTTCCCACTGGTTCCATAACACATCTAAGCTGTGCTTCGTTTTATCTTTGTCCTCCATTTTTAGCTTCTCTCCATCTCACTCCTCCTGACCTCTTTCCTCATTATCCTCTTCAACCAGAAAAATAAATAAAAAAGAAACACTGACCCTCATCTTCTCTGTCTTCCTTCTCCAATCCTTTCTTTTATCAGCTGCAGGATTTCAGAGATCACTTACGATGGCCTTTGGTTTCAAACTGGCATTCTGCTGATGCTAACAAGCCATTTTTATGGAAACGTAAGTTTTTTCCCCTCCTGTGCAATGTGACAACGGAGTGCTGAGGAGGAATAACTAATATTTAAAATGCCAAAATGTGGCTTTAAGATGACAAGGCTAAATTGGCTATTATTTTTCCTTCCTGTCCTTTCCGATCTGTCTCCATCTCCACCTTCTTCCAGTATTTTACTTCATTAATGAAACACACACGCCTATTGCTTGTGTGCATTTGTGTTGACTAACACTTTGAGTTATAATCACTGAGAATTTTAAGTCAAAACTGCTCAACTAAAAGACAGTTTCAGTTTCTTGTGTCTTGGTCGAGTTGGGAATGTTTTTGTTGGAGTCCAGGCTGCAGAGCAGATGTTAGAAAGATAAAACTTTGACCCGCATCTGGCTTTTGTTACCTCAACGTTCTCCTTCAGGGGTGTCCAAACTTTTCACACTGTCAGCCAAAGTCACCAAGTTGACAACACTGATGGGCCTTATTTTTTCCATGTTAAAAATGCCAAATCATTTCATTTTTGTGATTTAAGCGTCCAATATTTCAATGAAAAAGAAAGATTCTTTAAAGAAAATTGCAGTTTTCCAACTGTTTTTGTTGAAACAAAACATTTTAAAGAAAAAGAACTTAAGAAAGCTTCTATCTCTTGCTGAAAAGTTACTTATAAGTTAGTTTTGTCTTATTTCAAGTGTAATCAGATATTTTCACTAGAAAGTAGATCAAAAATACTTGGTAATATTTTGTGTTTTTGGTTTTAGTCAAACTCAGCAACAAAAACAATAACTTTCTATTAAAATCCTTGCTGTTTTTACTAAGTTTAATGACTTTGTGCCAAAGTCTCAACTGTTTCTAAAAACAACCCAAGCACTTAAAAAAACACCCAGCCATTTTTTGGCAATAATTTAATGTTTTAATGTCTGGAAAATGTTTCAAAAGCCTCTTGATTGTTAAGTCACGTTCAATAGGCAATGCATTGTTACCTAGCAACCTCACCAGAGTTCAGCCCGTTACCTAGCAACCCAACCTGAGTTTGGCCAGCTGGCTTTACCACTGTGTGTCCTGTACAATGGCTGCTAGAAAGGACAAGTCATTTGTTGCTGACTTACCAACCATCCAGGAATCAACTGTTGCATTCTTGTTGGTTGTGCAGCAGGCTCCACTTTTACTTTTCAGAGATGTATGTTTGTATAAATGGGCATCTATTTGGAGCCATTTTCACATCCGTGTGCAAACGTTGAGTAGGGCGGCATGGCCAGCAGCAGCGCAGTGGGATTTAAAGTGACAAGACGCCTAAAGCAGCTCAAATAGGAAGAACTGAGCAGAATAAAATCTCATTATCTCAGAATGATTTTGTGTAAAAAATGTAATGAACATGCTTTACATTGACCTAAACTGTTCAAGGAAGAATAAAAGTTCACCTTTAAAGTTATTGGGTGATTTTCAAAACCTGAGTGTCTGTGGTGTCCACAAACTTCACATCACACTTTATGCGTAAGATGGGAAATCTAAGGAAATCTTTTGAGACCAAACATGAGTTCAGAGTAAACAAACATGGCCGACGGGGAAGAAGCAATGGCAACAGTTTGGGGATTATTTTTAACAGAGAAAAAGCAAAACAAAAGGACGTCTCCAAAATCCACCAGACGTTTTGGTCCGCAGCAGAAAGCTGCTTTCTCTTCTGCTTTTTGGGTTCACCTCGGTGTTTCTATTTAGGAAAAACTTCAAAAATATGATGAAACTGAACATTATTTTAGGTTTGGAAGGCATTCTCAGCCATTTACTTTGCAATAAAGTTCTTTTTAAACTAGGTTTGTGACTGAAATTGAATAGCTGGTGATATTTCTCCCAATTTTTCCCTCTAAAGTGTCACTGGTCTGTCCGTGACTGTCAGTAAATGTAAACAAGAGCATCAGGGGAGGATATCTGGAGGCTGACCCCGACTTCTTCAACCTTTGACCCCTTGATATTTGGCCTCAGTGGTGCTGCATCAGTTTTAAAAGTCAGAGAGAGCAAACAGACAGAAGACAGCAAACTCTCGGAGGAACATCCATCAGAAAACTGCTGCATGAAGACAGAAAAGAAGAGAGGAGCAACGTTTTCCAAGATCACATTGATTATGTTGTCAGAAACACATCAACTACAGGAAGGAACTCATTTACCTTCAGCTGAGGGTTTGGTTAGTTGTTGGCTTGTTTCTCATCTCATTTTGCCTCGAATATCTGAATAATAGTTGTTGTTTTACCTCCATCTTCTGTCTACATGTGTAAAACTTCGGTTTTAGGAGTTGAAGAGGCTCAGCTTCTTCCCAAGAATCACAAATCATTCTTAATTATTATCCTCCGGATCCACAACAAAGAGGAAATATTGTAATGAGGCTCGTCGCTGCTTCCCTCTGCACATTGCCACTGAGGTGAACACTCATTTTTCAGCCTTGCATTTGCATAAAATTCACTTCTTTTTATAAGTCGGTGCTGCCAAAAGTGATGAAGTGCAAGCAGGACTGCAGAGTAGAAGAAAGAACGGATGGAGGAAAAAGAAAGACGGTTTAAATAAATGGAGGGAAAACACAACTTGTCCAAGGAACATCTGCAAAAGAAAAAAATAGTCAGGCGGTCAAGAAAACGGGAAGAAGCATCGGTGGCGGTAAAAGCCGAAGATGAAGAGATGGAGAAAGAATGTCAGATCTGATTTTAGCACGATAATGAAGAGAGAGAGAGGAGAGGTGGAGATAATGTGAGAGGGACAGATAACAAACCGAGGAGGCTGCAGGCGGGAGGCTGTAATGGACTTCTGAGTGGAGTAAAGAGAGAGAGATTTACGCCGAGAAAGGGACGAGTGCCAGGGAAAACAGCGACGGCGTGATAGAGTGTTAAGTGGAGGGCTAAATTGTGGCCTCGCATGTGCTGGGTTTTATAAAGCAGTCAAGAAAATGGTGTTTAAATTTAATAGGCAGATGTAGTACCGTGCACTCACAGAAAACACTCAGTTTCAAGGCGGATCGGCTGGAGCATTTCAGCCAACCGCTCTGCAGAGGAGACAAGTCTGAGGACGCAAAACAGAAACATCCACTCAGCTGGGGGGAGTCATTTAGGAAATTAACGTAAAATAAACCAATCCAGGAAGTCAGAGATTTCAAAAAGAAGATATAAATCGCGGACAAGAAGGCTGGATAAGAAGGAGGTGAGACACCAAGATGATAAGCAAAGAGCATGATAGGAAGGATCTGCAGAAAACTGACTGGCTTTTAACGTCTGGGGAGAAGATAACTAGCTGTAACTCTGCAATTTCACATTTCAAACATAAATTAGCTTAATGGAAAATAGATTAGCTTAATGAGAAAGAAAAATCTTATTTTTGAATAAATGATTTTGGCTAAAAAAAAAACTGCTAAACACTTTTTTTACTTTATACGAGTCACATTAACAATAACTGGAGGTTCCTACAGTCAGAAACCACGAAAAAGAAATGATCCAAAGTAAAAAAATCCAACGTCACGAACAAAACACAAAGACTCACACATCATAACTGAAAACAGTTCAGGAAAACACAAACCACATTAACTAAACATTTGATCAAAAAGGAAAACTTCAGTAGCTATGAGTCTTTATCTTATAATCCTATAAATCAAGGCTACAATCCACCTTTTGGACCAAAATAAATGGAACTTTGACCAACATATTTGATGTGTCTTGATGATTTTAACGACGTCATCCTGCAAAATTCAACATTTCCTACTGGTTTCACAATGCGTGACTGTATGATGCTTTAATAATTTTTTGTTTTTTATGATATGAAGCACTTTGAACTGCCTTACTGCTGATTTGTGCTATTCAAATAAACTTGATTGACTGATAAATATTAAACTGACTAGTCTAGTCACGTGATTTGTCTCCTTTGCAGTTTTGTGAAATAAACTGATTACAATACGGCTATAATACCTCATGCTATCTAGCACCAAAACTTATGAATGAATGAATGATTTGGTTTGTTTTCAAAATTGTTTCCATTAAAAATATATATTTTTGAAATGTCAGACTGAACAGCTAAACAGTCAATGGAAACACAGCTAGTGATTTCCTCCCCAGACGGTAAAATCCATCAGTTTTCTGCAGATCCTTCTGTTTCCTATAATCCTCTTTAGTCGATCATCTTGGTGTCTCACCTCCTTCTTATTCAGTCTTCTTGTTGTCATCCTTGGTTTGTATCTTTTTCTTAAAATCTTCACCTTAAATATGAATAACCCCCCCAAATGAACTCTCTATACCAGTGGTTCTTACCGAACCCTCCAGTTTCATATGCACTTTCACTGAACCCTTCTGTAGTGATAAATAAAAAATGATTTTTTTTTTTTCCCCCCAAAATTCAAGACATAGGGGTGACCCAACTGTCTACTTTTAAGTCTTCTTAAAAGGTAGAGTCTCTGAGATCAGTTCTTCAAAATATAGTCAGTGTTTTCAGCAAAGTTGAGCTGA
>CAEGAF010064902.1:0-10815 GCA_903067075.1 Micropoecilia bifurca
TATACTAATTCAATTTAGTATATATATATACTAATTCAATTTGTTTTTGTTTATTTTTTTGGGGGGGCTGAGGGGGTTTGCATTTTTTTTTGTAAAATATCACACACTTATCTGCACACTCTAAACTATTCAATTTGGTCAACTAGAAGTTTATTGTCCTGAATCTGTACATGGGGCCAGTGCTAGCTTTTCAAGTACCCTAAACACAAATGCATTGTGGTGTCCCACTTCCCAACACACACACATCTAAACACACGCACACACACACTTGCTTGAACTTAATTATTCTGAATTTGTGAGTTTCTCTTCATTTTCCTGTAGAAAAAGGATACTCAGACAATTGATTATCAGTTTAAGTAAAATCAGAAAATAAAGTACAATGAGTAAAACGTAACAAATGTAACTATGACTGCTGTTAGAAAAATACTTATTTTTGTGAAGTTGTCACATGTTAGTTTGATGCCTCAGAAAAGCAAAAACGTCTGAAACCTGGTCCTTATAATCATGACTGGTTTTGATTTCCTGAGGGAGATTCTGTAGAAGGAGCTCATTGCTTTGGTGTATTTCTCTGATCAAATTAAAATGATCATAACTGTTACTTACTGTACAGATGCATACTATAAAATGTAGTGGAGTAAAAGTAGAAAGTATCCATTATTAAATCTACTTAAGTAAAATACAAATACACGAAAATTGTACAGTAGGGAAGTACTTGTATTATGTTACTTCCCACCACTGTTTGTTTTTATATATATACAATATTAAAAATGCACAAAATGAGGCAAGTAAGCAAATAAATAAATTCTTTTAGTATATAAAACATTTTTGCCTAAATGCAATAAAATGTATATTTCTTGTGTAGTTCTGCCTCTGTTATTCCTTTGACTGTTCTGTCAACAAAGTGTCTTTTTTGAGTAACGATTAATCGATTAGTAAATTAGTTGAAAATCATCTTTAAATTAATTTATTCATCACGATTAATCCAATTAATTGTTTCAGTACTACTCTACAGGTCTGGGTTGCCTTATCTAAATCCATAGTATACAAATAAGAAACCACACATATACCAAACACAACTAAATGTGTTGTTGTGCAACTACATAGATGTTGACCTACATTTATTCAGTACTCAAAAGTTTTTTTTCCTGAGTTTTTTTTTATTATGCACACCTCTGGGCTTTTTTTGTTGTTTTGTTTTTACCTAAAAATATCCCACTGTTAAAATAAAATAAGCCCTCACACAATGAGAAGATACTGTGTGGAAGAAGATCTTATTCTTCTATTTCTGTTGCAGCATTTTTTGTTTTTGTGTGCATAAAAAGGTTCCCTGATCCATTTTAAACAAACCTTTTAAACAAACCCATCAGACAGGCAGGCAGAGAGAGAACTGCATCTGCTTCACAGCTCTTCCTCTGTTTGTGCCTGGCAAGTAATGACTGCTCCACTTCTTGCCAACGAAGCAACTTTCCTCCTCATGTTTTATTTCCAACTATTTACTGGTGTGTGTGTGTGTGTGCGTGCGTGCGTGTGTGAGTATGCTCCACCTGTTTCCTATTTTTCTTCTTCATCTGAATGAGCCACAAACAGAGATTTTAGTAGAGTGCTGGTATCTTTGCACCGTCCGAGAAAGCCTTCTTTTTTTTTCTCTCACCTGGATGTAATCGTTGCATCACATTTCGGCCAGTTAGCCGGGGAGAGAGAGAAAATCAAGCTATGCTCAGCAAAAACAGACTGCAGCAGGATGCGAGTTATCAGGGCGCAATAAGCAGGAGAGAGCGCGCATGTGAATGTGTGTGTGTGCTTTGACCTGAGTGAAGTTGCCCCCCCCCCCTTGACTCCCTGTTCCCCACCTTCTTTAAATCTAACAAAATTAGTGTCAAACATTTGTGCTGCTTTTTGAAGTAAAAACTTTCGTTTGTGCTGCTGTCATTTTAGAGATTCTAATAATGATGATTCCAGAGGTCATCAGAGGTCATTGTCATTATTTTAAAAGTGAAAGCAGAAAAAACAAAAGTTTTGGATGCACAAATGCAGCACAAACGCTTCACACCAATTTTGTTAGATTTGAAGAAGGTGGCGGGGCTGACTGCACTCCGATCGGGCTTTGATGTCTGAAACAGAGCGTTTGTTCCGGGGCGAAAGCTGAGGTATGTGTTCGCATACGTCTCCACGGCACGTTGATGAAAGGAAGCATCTACTGCTTGTGCTGCAGGATGTTTTTTACCCCCCTCATCCCTCCACTTCTGCTTTTGTCGGCGACTGGTGACAATGAGTGGAGGTGAGAGGGCAGCAGAAGCAAGGCAACACCATTCATCAAACATGTCAAACAGTTAGAGCAGCTGTGTGGGACACAGCGAAAATTAGCATTTCATCCCTCTCTCCCTCCCTCTTGTCTGTCTCCAGCCCACATCTCTCTCTATTTTTCCATCATGGCTCTACATGTGATAAATGAGTCCTGAAGACGTGTAATTTTCCCAGCTGTTTAGATAAAAACATGTCGTTATTGACCAGCACTTTCCCTGTATTGCACTTTGTGTGGCTGATTAAATGCAGCTGTTCCACTCCCCCCTCACCCAATCATCATTCCCTTTGGACATAACGTGAGAATTGGTGGTCTGCGGAGATTGGAGTGAGAACCACAGGTTTGTCATTGCAACGTGGACGATCTCTGTCTTTATTAGTGATGCTCTGATAGATATTTTGAGGTTATCGATGCGATTCTCTGAGAAGTCTGTGATCAAATAAACCTGGATAATTTCTTGTTGTCAAGAAAGTCCCAAAGCTACCTGACTGTTTTGATTAATGCTAATATATCAGCAAGATTAAGGTTTTCTACAACATAGTGAAACGAGAATGTATCTATTTTAATGTACATTTTAGTAAGAAGATAACATAATATTCTTTTGTGTGCACAGCTGCACATTGGTTTCCAAATTAATTCTCAGTTCCAGCATACTGATAGTTCCAACATAGTACATCTAAAAATATTTAAAAACTGTACAAAAGTGAAATATTCACTGCCTTTTGAGTCAATAATGAATTAATACTGATTACAAAGTACTGCGTAGTTTCACTGGGAGAGTATTTCACTTATACAAGACATTTTCCCCATGTGTTAAGTGGAATAAACTTGCAGTGGAACAGGTATTTTTAAAATCAATATTAAAGATTTCTTGACTTAAAACAAGCTCCTATGCATTTCTGAAAAGTTAGTTGAAAGTTAGTTTTGTCTTATTTTAAGATTTTGTAGTATTCTAAGATATTTGTAAACAAAAATATGTGGTGACACTTTGTATTACTGTAGTGACACCTGAGTGTATAGAGATAGTAAAATGGACAGACTGATTATATATTTAACTATATTATATAAAGGGAAAAAATATAATAATCGAGGGCAGCAGGACAGCTGACATTCAGTCTAAGAAGCTTCTACAAAAACATTAGTATGTTAAAAACCTGAAAATCCCAGTTGTGTCTTTACTTTCAAAACTAAATCAAGCCAGCCATTTTTGAACCGTTATGTTTATGTAGGAACAGGCCATCATTTTATTTTTTTTACACCGGACAAAAATGAAAAGAAAAAAAATAAAGATAAAATATAGAGCATTCTCAGCATTCTTCAGTAACTGACGTTCTGTTCTTCGGAGTCACAGAAAGGGGAAACATAAACCACGTTTCTTATGATACACAAATTTGCTACTCAATATCTGAAAACTTCTTTAAAGGAGGAAATTTTCAAATTTGCCCATATTACAATCTATGCAATGTAAAAGAAGCTGCTCTGTGTTTAGTAACTTGTGTTTAGCATTCAACCCCATTGCCATGTTCATTAGAGAAAATATAGTTATTGAACAAGTCACCTGTTCAGTTACAAACCAACATCAAACAGTCTCTGAGGTGGGGTTTTATGTTTGCTCTTCATAAGTTCTTTGTATTAATATTTTTCTTCTGGTTCTGTGCTTTATGTTCTATGTACATGTATTTTTCTCACCTGTGCTCTGCCATGTTTTCTCTCTAGAAATCATGCTTAGTTTAATTCATTTTGTTTTTATTCTGTCTTGTTATTGTTTTTGTCTGTTTTATTCAGTTCAGGGCTTTCTATATTGGGTCTGTATATCCACGTACCCCTTAACGTCTCAGGAGAACCCTCAGTTTAAATTAAATTGATTTTAAAAGTGTGTATATATGTATAATAGTTTTTTTTGTTTAACTGACTTTTAGCTGTTCATATTTTGAAGCCTCTACAAGGACCATGTTAACCAGTCACAGTCTGATATTTCAACTCCACTGTATTTGAATAAATTATTTTTTTACACTCAAAAACAGAGGAACTCAAATTCTATTTTAATACAGCTGCTTAAGCAGCACTCTAGATTTAAAAGGTTTTCCCCTATGGGTGCTTACATTTATTAAGCAAATGGCATACTTTTATTCTCATCACATTGGCCATTTGCTGCATCAATCATTAATGAGCTCATTTAAGAAAAAAGAGAGGTGGGCACATTCAGACATTTTTTTCATAGGCTTTTCCATCAGAAAAATGGAAACAAAGTTTGTATTGGCAACTTGTCGATCGAGATTGCTGTCTTGAATTTTAAAATATGCACACAGGAATATTTGCTGAGAAAAACAAAGTTTGTAGTTTATATTTAAATAAAGCAACATAACTTTGTGGATCAAAAAGAGATTTTATTAACTAACTGCATGGATATGTGCAGTAATCAGTGATACCAGATATGGTAATCAGTTATGGAAGATTGTTATGGAAGACTGGTATGACGTTCATGGTTCTCATGACATCACACTTCCTGGAACTAACTGACAGCCATTTTGATAGGCAGTTGCTAGGGTACAAACTAGAGCTGTTGTAAGCGAATATTTTAGTAGTCGAGTAATCTATCGATTATTCTTATGATTAATCGAGTAATTGGATAAAAAAAATTATAAAATAAAATATTGGTAAATCTTCCATAACACCAGTGTTACTATTGGATATCAATATCAGTCCAATTTGTCTATTTTTGTGAGTATCCCTAACAGTTACTTTTTTGTAGTTCAGAAAACTAACCTGTAACAATAATAGCTCACTTTCTAAGTTAACCTGAAGAAAATGTATACAAAAATATGAAATTATGTTCAATTTAATAATAAAGAGGCAGACTCACTACACTTATAAAAATGACTATGATTCAGCTTTTAGTTTATGTATTCATCTTCAGTCAGTTTAATAAAACTGACCTGACGAGCTTTGGGTTTGAGAATACAGGAAATGTCGCCTGGAGTTGGGGGGACAGGCGAATGAATGAATGACGTAAGACGAGGGTGGAGAGGATAAAATAGACCAGTGGACAGAAGAATGTAAGTCCAGGGACTCGCCCCGCCCCGAACATGAGAACATAAAGAATGAACATTTATGGCACCTTCGTTCGTCACTCTCAGAAACTACTTACTAGCCATGTACCGCCTTGATGATTTCCGCCACTCTTTGTTGAGACTGGGATGATATGAAATGTATTGTGCGGTTCGTCTGTAAAGCTGCACTTGCACTTTAACCATCACCTACTCACCTGCCCGCCGTGTTCAGTCTATCTGCTCACCTGTATTGTTTTCTGGGTTTCCCCCAGAAAACTTGCTAAGCCCGGTGGTCGGGGTGCCGAGGCGGTCCACCGTGTTAAAAAATGTTAAGGTGACAGGAAATTTAAAAATATCACTCGGTAATTGCGGGAAAACATCACCAGTGAAAACGGCCCTGCAAGATGAGGTAAACTGCTGCACTACGCAAAGATCCTGCGCAACACACAGAATATTTAATTCAATGCTGCTAATGTGGCTTTAGTAGCTCTTTCATTTTGTGTCTGTTGCATTTTTAATAAGCGTCACAGAAACTATTCTGGTTGGTCGAGTTTATGGGACGAGTTTCTCAGATCCCCGCACATCGACTGTGTATGACTAAGGGGACAAAGCATTTGATACTGTTTGATGCATTGTGTAACCATAATCAAATCACTTGAGGAATCGTTTCAGCCCTAGAACAAACAAGCCACAAGCTTAGAAATAGCTCCCCTTGTTCATAACTTTTAAACAATTTAAGTACTTTAAAACTATTTCTTGATTTTTCAGTACTCTACTTGCCTCTGTGTAAGATAAATATGAGTGATACTGTAGTACTGCTGAACTAGCAATTAGAATAGTCTTAGAATTTTTTGTTTGTCACATGTATGAGATTAAAATCAACTCCAACAGTGCAAAGAATGTACTGTTGGAGTCCACACCAATATGGTGATATTTACATTTACAATGTCAATATTAGCTTAGTTAATGTAGCCGTTATCTGCAAGCTAAGGCAGATATGTTGTTATGTATGTATGTTACTACATGTACTTACTCTGTTAGTCACCAGAACCTTATTTACATGAAGAGCTGATATGTCCTTCACAAATCTGTTGAAACACTGATTGCATGTAGCCATGGGTTTCAGGCTGCAAAGCTCCTCCAGGATGTACGGTGTTCACTAACTGGTGAACTTTGTGATGATAGTATGAGATCAGAAACAGCTTGTCCACATCGTCTGACATGTTTCTATATGGGTCAATCCTGACAGCAGCCATTTTGTTAACAGATATTTCTCTTGCACAAGTGTATCAATATTATTTCTTGTTGGTTTACTAAGTAATCACTTCCGTTTCTGACTCCTACAAACTCTATTGTATAAATAATCGTGGTGGGACGCAGTGGCCAAAAATTCAGAGGTCATTGTTTGGCCATGGTTAACCACCGGTAACTTTTTCCACATATGATTTATCCACACTGGGAGCCTGGTGCTTCTTTTCTGTTAGCTTGTTGATTATGAGATGTCCAAATGCTTTTAATTTAGCAATCAAGTTAAGTTTCTTGGAAGGGCTATTTACAATCATAGGGTTAATTTTCTACCAGGTGATTGTAAGGACCATGTGGTTTCTCCAGGACCAATTGTGGCTCAGTGACAGGTCAATGCACAGACAGTGTTCCTGTTTTAACTCTACCTCATTCTTTATTCTGCAAATTTCTTCCAGCATTCGCCATCATCCTTGCCTGCCCACACACTTTATTTTTTCCATTCACTTCTCTTCTCTCCTTGAGATTTGTGGTTCAGTTAAGCATGGAGTGGAGAGAGTGGCAATGTGTGTGTGGGAGGGGGGTGCATTTCACCTTGCCGTCTTTTCAAAAAAGGGTCCTATTCATTCAGCACAAGCACAAGGATGTTCATGAAAGCTGAGTGATGATTTTATTCAAAAGAAGAGAAAAGAGAGAGAAAACTCTGTTGGCAGATGTGCTCAGAAATCAGCCGTCATTATTGTAATGGCATCCAGGGGAAGGTAAAAGCTGTTGAAAAGAAATATGTGTTATTTTACTTTGCTAACTTGAAAAGTTTGTGTGTGGTGTGTGTGCGTGTGTTGTGCAGGTTTGACTCTAAGTACACTGGGCGTGTACAGCCAGTGTGCTTTGAGTGCCATAATTCAGGGTTTTGTAGGTGCAGGGCATTGTGCTTCTGTGGGCTTTAAACATGCCACCGGCTGCAAGTGGCGACTGCTTGATGAACAATCTCTTAATCAGAACCTAATTGTTTAGCATGATCCTGAGTGACCTGCTTAATGGAAACCCTGTGGTGGGGGACACCCCAAAACCTTGTCTGACTGTTAATTAAAGACACGCTGCTACAGTATCCAGGCCAGGATTAGTCACCATCATTTTACAGAAATTAGGACAGCTGTGTTAAAGTCAATACATCTGTCTTTATAAAGTAGGATTTAAAAAAATATATATATTAGGTGACATGTCTAAGGCCTCTAAAAGTGTAGAGTGACATGAAAATAGCAGGAGTTGGAAATGTGGGGGAAAAATATGACATTTTTCTGGATCTACGGCTGCATTATTGACAGATTTATCCAGATGAACAGTGTAGATTTAAAATAACCATTTATTTAGGTTTTGGTCATTTAAGGCCTTGAACAAATGTAGCCCTGTCTTTAGAACAACAAATATCTCTATCACATTGTTTTAAAAGCTAACAATAGCTTCAGAAAAGTTTTCATCCACATCAGAACAAATAGTTTATGTGGACGTTTTGAAGAAAAGTCCAGTTTTTGCAATACCATTTTTGTCCTACATTTTTCTGTTCTTGAAATGTGTTCTAGAAAGTTGTTATCATAAACTTCTCCAGACTCGTACCTTTCTATGATGAGATCATTTTGATTCTCTGTAACCAATTTGCCTAAAAGATTTGTCTAAAAGACACAGCTTTGGAAAAATCCACCAGGACAGCTGATCTTTAGCTAAGTAGTAAGCTGAGAGCTGAGACCCACAGTACGAAGTGAACCCTAGGACAAGGGACTGGTTTTTACCATGTTAGGTTCTTGCACACACATTCTATTTTTTTGTGTTTACCCTTAACAGATGTACTATCAGTTGAGATGTGCAAAATAAATATTTCCTATGTGGTGAAAGTTTTGTAATATTGTCAGTCAATTGAATTGTAAAATTGCCATTCAATTCTCTCTCTCTCACTCTCTCTCTCTTTCTCTCTCTGTGTCTCTCTCTATTACATAATAACAACCTTGTTTTACATTTTAACTTTAACAATATGCATTCAGAACTAATATCTGAGGATTTCAAAGAACTGTGCCCTTTCATACTTCCACCAAAACAAAGCATTTCTAAACTCCCATTCTGCATTTAATATTAAAATATTAGAAAAAACAGAAGCAGTTCTGCCAAGGCCAGGCTTTTTGAACAGAAATGAAAAAATATCTTCTACAGCCCACACATGGAGAGAAAAATACATATATATATTTTATTTCACTATGTCTTGGCAGGCTTTTTCTTTTTTTTGTACACCTTCACAATTGACTGAGAGACTCGAGGGACTCTGCAGGTAGTGGAGTTTGCCAAGAACTTGCAGTAGGAATCTCCTTTCCCTTGGAAGTTCCCTTGGAAGTTTGTTATCCTCTTCCATTGGAAGAGGATAACAAACCTGGAAATAATAAACTTTAGACTGACTGTATGTAGCAGAAGGATTGTTATCAAGGTTTACAAGTCACATAATCACCTTTTGAAAAAAAAAATGGGAAAGTTCAGATGAGGCCAAGGCTTTGTAACCTTTAATGGTTTCATTCATAAAAACTTGTCTTTCAAAGAAAGAGAGAACTTAGACGTTCCGAAACGTCACGACTCAGTTCCGACGGCACAAAAGCTCATTTTCCCCCCAAAACCTGGAAAAATTCCAAAAAATTCAAAGTCATGCTGCTAGCGCGTACCAACAACTAAAAGGCGGAAGTGACAGCGCTGCCTACCACAAATAATGACCCAGGCGAAACACGATGCGCTAAATAATTAAACATAATTTAACAAAGCTTTGAGGTTGGTACATTTTCCTAGAGAAATTTTAATAATCGAGGCACTCCAATCATTACAGGCCTAATTACCACAAAGCTCATCCTCACAGAACACACCTTTCCACCTTTCTAGCTGCCGCTAGCTCCTCCAGACTAGTGGCAGCAGCAATCTAACAACTGGTGGAACTGTGAATCTGCTGAGCTCATCATAGGAACTGCTTCTCAGTCCCACACTCCGAATTACACTTGTAAACATAAATGTAAGAAGCATTATTGTGAAAGAGAGACAGAGGTGTCAAATATAAGACAGTCTGATTTGAATAGTTTCCCCCTTTTCCGTTTAATGTGTGACAGAGTACAGAGTCTGCTTCAGGTACACACTGGCCTCCAACTAGTGAAGCTGTTTGTTGGGGCCTTCATTCAATACAATACAATAAAATCCTCAACAAATGGTCCTTCGAGCCGGATAACTGACTGCGATAGAATGTCATCAGAGGAAAACATATCAATCCACCCTCATACTGATGTATGAGAGCTACATGCCAGGCAGCACCGTACACCCAAGCATCTAGAGGAGTACATCCTTGCCAACAACCCTACTAGGCCTGCTCTGTCCTCCCACCTTGACCACAAAGAGCACAAGGAGCAGATGAGAGCAGCGGCAGTGGACAAGCAGATGCAACTTTTCATCTTGGACCAAGCAGAGCTTCAAGTAGCTCTACCCTTGGTCACCCACTGAGCACCACGTTACTCACACAACTCGTTCAATCCATTTCCAGAACTGAGGAGGAAGAAAAGGTGAAAATGGCTCAAATCACTCAAAAACTACGTCAGTATGAACATCGACAACATCGTCGCCAAGATCTACTGGAACACATCACATCATTCCTACAGGAGGAAGAAAAGGATGGACCTTACCAAGCCCCGCCCAGAAACGCCCCTCAGACTTCATGTCTCACAAGGAAAGCTTTAACGCGCCTAGTTAACATGGCGTCGGCTGACTACAGAGTATTTCTGAGTCGATTAGTTTAGCATTTCTGCCGGATTTTCACAAAATATCAGCCACGACATGGAACCAACAAGTTCATGTCATCTTTTTTGGACGAGATCAAGGTGTTTTAGCCAGGCGATGCCTCCAATATTGTGCGAGTTGCAGCTAAATGCTACCGGTCGATGAGGAAAACAGCAGATCCTCAGACCCTCAGCATAAATATAGCTGTGGACAAGATCACTGATGCTTATTCTAGCAAGGCTGGGTAAGTCAGACATTCATGGTTTTGAGGGTGATTTTGAAATGAGTGATTTTTGTTGAGGCTGCACAGTGGTGCAGTTGGTAGAGCTGTTGCCTTGCAACAAGAAGGTTCTGTGTTCGATTCCCGGCCCCGGCCTTTCTGCATGGAGTTTGCATGTTCTCCCTGTGCATGCGTGGGTTTTCTCCGGGTAC